>JAABOM020053371.1:0-15519 GCA_011800125.2 Solanum clarkiae | reverse complement strand
AGCATCATGCTCCCCTGGTTCACAATCCGGTGGAGCAGCCACCAGTGGGTACTAGAGTTGAGATTGATCCTGCATCATTTATTGAGGTTCGGGGTGCACTTTTGGCTACATTGACTGAGAGTGAGCAGCGCTGCTATGAGATATTTAGGAAGATGAACCCACCTCAATTTTAGGGTGGAAGGACAGAGGATGCTCATGAGTTTCTGACTACTTGTAGGGAGATGTTTGATATTGTTGACGTAGGAGTTACACGGGGTTCGATATGTTACTCTTCAACTTCATGGGCCAGCCAGAGAATGGTAGAGGACATATTCAGGGTCTTTGCCTGTGGGATCTCCCACAGTATCTTGGGAGATGTTCTTTGGTGCTTTTTACGATAGATTTGTCCCTTGGAGTGTGACGGAGGAGATTGGTTGAGATTTGAGAGTCTGAGGCAGGATGGCTTATCAGTTACCAAGTACGAGATCCATTTCTGTCAGTTATCTAAACATGTTATAGCCATTATTCCAAATGAGACAGAGAAAGTTCGTAGGTTTGTGAGAGGATTGACCTATTCTATTCGACGGGCAGTGTTTAGAGTATCTAGAATGGAGCCTCTTTCCAGTCTATTGTGAGTGTTGCTAAGGAGGCAGAGCTGATGGAAAGAGAAGAGTTTGGGGACCCTAAGAGGGCCCGTGCATCCGATCAATTTTCTGGTACCTTATCTGGAGGTAGAGGGTTCTATAGAGAGGGTGGTTCATCCCAATGTCAAGGACCAGTTCATGCATCATTACCAACTTCTAGGGGTGGTTAGACACATCATGGGTCTATAGGGTGAGACAACTATGTTAGTTTGTCAGGATCAGCGCGTCAGTCCCAGAGTCAGAGGTTTTGTTAGGGTTTTGGAGATCCTGATCACTTGATATGATAGTGTCCCTTATCGGGGGGACAAGATGGGCCCCATCCCAGATCTTCAGTTCAGACTAGACCACCAACACCACTACTATAAAGAAGGCGAGGCAGAGCTTAGATAGATAGAGATGACCGCATTCTAGGTAGAGGAGCGAGTGGTTCCATAGTCCCACAGAGTAGGGGTAGAGGCATTGCTCAGACAGGTGGTGGTAGGGGATCATATTGCTATGCATTTCCAGGGATTCCTGAGGCAGAGGCTTCTGATGCAGTCATCACCGGTATTATCCTAATTTGTCATCGATCTGTGTCTGTATTATTTGATCCTTGATCTACCTACTCCTATGCGTCATCCTACTTTTCACCTGGAATTGACTTGTTATATGATCGTATGCCTGTACCCATTCATGTTTCTACACCACTAGGTGAGCCTTTAGTGATGGATCGAGTATATCGATCCTGTCATCTTTATTTGTCTGGTATGATACTTCGGTAGATATGATTATTCTGGAGATATTATATTTTGATGTTATCTTGGGGATGGATTGGCTTTCCCCATATCATACTATTCTTGACTGTTATGCAAAAATGGTGACCTTAGCCATGCCCGAGGTACCAAAAATTGAGTGGAAGGGTGATAGTGGTTCTTATCCAAGCAGAGTCATATCTTACATCCATGCTCAGAAACTGACTGATATGGGGTGTATGTCTTACATGGATTTCATTCGGGATACTAATGTTGATCCACCTTCTATGGAGTCTATTCCGGTAGTTCAAAAGTGTTTCGATGTGTTTCCTAGTGACCTTTCAGGTGTTCCTCCTGATAGGGTTATTGATTTTCCTATTGTTCTAGATCCACGCACAAAGCCCATTTCCATCCCACCATATGGAATGGCTCCAGTTGAGTTGAGGAATTAAAGGAGAAACTTTAAGATATACTAAGCAAAGGGTTTATTCGTCCTAGTGTGTCACCTTGGGGTGCCCCAGTCTTATTTGTGAAAAATAAAGATGGATCCATGAGGATGTGTATTGATTATAGGCAGCTGAACAAAGTGACTGTCAGAACAAATATCCTCTTCCTCGTATTGATGACTTGTTTGATCAGCTTCAGGGAGCAGCTTTGTTCTCTAAGATTGACTTGAGGTCTGGTTATCATTAGCTGAGGATTAGAGTATCAGATATCCCTAAAATAACTTTTAAAACTTATTATGGCCACTATGAGTTTGTGGTGATGTCTTTTGGATTGACTAATGCCCCTGCAGCGTTCATGGAGCTGATGAACAGGGTGTTTCATCCGTACTTGGATTCTTTTGTGATAGTATTCATTAATGACATCTTGGTATATTCCAAAACTGAGGCTGATCATGTTCGTCACTTGAGGCTAGTACTACAAAGGTTGAGAGAGGAAAAGTTATATGCGAAATTCTCCAAGTGTGAATCCTGTCTTGATTCAGTAGTATTCTTAGGGCATGTGGTGTCCAAAGAGAGGATTAGAGTGGATCAGGCTAAGGTAGAAGCAGTTAGACGGTGGACAAGGCCTACTTCAGATACCGACATCCGCAGTTTTATGGGGTTAAGCTGGGTACTATCAATGGTTTATTCAGGGGTTTTCTTCCGTTGCAGCCCTATTGACCAGGTTGACTCGGAAGAATGTAGCCTTCCACTGGTCTGATGAGTGTGAGGTGAGCTTCCAAAAGCTCAAGTCTTTGTTAACTTCGGCTGCAATTCTGACATTGCCTGAGATAGGTGTGGATTTACAGTATATTGTGATACGTCAGGAGTGGGGTTAGATGGTGTATTGATGCAAAGGGGTAAAGTGATTGCCCATGCATCTAGAAAATTGAAGGTTCATAAGAAGAATTATCCTATCCATGACTTAGAGCCAGCAGTTGTGGTTGTTGTTCTTAAGTAATGGCATCATTACTTATATGGTGTACATTGTGAGGTCTTCACTGATCACAGAAGCCTTCAGTATATATTCAGTCAAAGAGATCTAAACTTGAGGAGATATAGGTGGATGGAGTTGCTAAAGAACTATGATTTAACCATCCTATATCATCCAAGGAAGGAGAATGTTGTGGTTGATGCCTTGAGTAGAAAGACTTCTACAATGGGGAGTCTAGCCACCATTCAAGTGGAGGAGCGACCTTTGGCCAGGATGTTCAGTCTCTAGCTAATGGCCCAGTCAGGTTACAGTTTTTTGATAAGGGCGGCATACTTGCTTTCCTTAAGGCTCGTTCTTTCTTGATGGACCAGATTCGAGAGCGTCAGTTTGAGGACGAGAAGTTATGCCTCATCAGAGACAAAGTGACAAGAGGAGAGGCTAAGGAAGCAGTGCTTGATCCTGATGGTGTTTTAAGGATTGGAGGTCGAGTCTGTGTTTCTAAGGTAAGTGATTTGATTAGATTTATTCTTGAGGAGGCTCACAATACTCGTTATTCCATTTATCCAGGAGCGGCGAAGATGTATCATGACTTGAGTCAGCACTATTGGTGGTGTGGTATGAAGAAGGATATTTCAGAGTTCGTAGCTAAATGTTTGACTTGTCAGCAGGTTAAGTATGAGCACCAACGGCCTCGAGGTGAATTTCAGAGGATGCCTATTCCTACATGGAAGTGGGAGCGAATCACTATGGATTTTGTGGTGGGTTTGCCCACTACTATGGGCGATTATGACTCTATCTGGGTAGTCGTGGATCGATTGACTAAGTCTGCCCATTTCATTTCGGTCAAGGTCAAGTATACATCAGAGAGGTTAGTTGAACTTTACATCAACTAGATAGTTAGATTGCATAGTGTGCCCATTTCTATCATTTCTGATCGGGGTTAACTCTTCACTTCACATTTTTGGTGGGCCTTGCAGCATGGTCTAGGTACTCAGCTGGATTTGAGCTCAGCCTTTCACCCTCAGACAGATGGACAGTGTGAGTGGACTATTCAGGTGTTGGAGGACATGCTACGAGCATGTGTGATTGATTTTGGTACCCGTTGGGACCAACACTTGCCCTTAGCAGAGTTCGCCTACAATAATAGTTATCACTCCAGTATTCAGATGGCTCTATTCGAGGCATTGTATGGTAGATGGTGTAGATCCCCGATTGGTTGATTTGATTCTGCTGAGACGGACTCATTAGATGTAGACTTTCAGAGAGATGCTATGGAGCAGGTTCGTATAATTCAAGATAGGTTGTTGGCTTCTCAGAGTCGACAAAAGAGTTATGCAGATAGGAGGGTTCGAGCCCTGGAGTTTATGGTAGGTGATCATGTTTGGCTTAGAGTGTCACTCATGAAGGGTGTGATGCGGTTTAGAAAGAAGGCCAAGCTTAGCCCTCGATTTATTGTCCTATTTGAGGTTTTGGAGAGATTTGAAGAGGTGGCCTATAGGCTGGACTTGCCACCTAGCTTATCATCTGTATATCCTGTGTTCCACGTCTCCATACTCCGGAAGTATGTGCCCGATTAGTCTCATATACTCTCATTTGATCCGGTGATATTGCGTCCAGACTTGTCATTTGAAGAAGAGCCTATAGCTATATTGGATAGACAGGTCCAAAAGCTCAGAAATAAAGAGATTGCTTTTGTGAAGGTGCGATGGAAGAACCGTCCATTTGGGGAGGCGACTTGGGAGATGGAGTCTGACATGCGTGCTAAATATCCCCATCTCTTTGAGGCTTCAGGTACTCTTTTTCTACATTATGTTCGAGGATGAACATGTTTCTTAGTGGTGGATAATGTAGACCCATTAGATCATCTTGAGAATTAGTCTTCTTCCTTTCCTATAATATCCCTCTCGTAAACTTTAAATAGGTATTTCGAACTATTCAATAGCTATGATTATTTAAGTTACGGGTAAATTTAGATAGTTAGTTTAATTGGGGGACTAAATTGATAACTTATTAAATATCCTATACCACTTAGTATATATAGTAAAATTAGTTATTAGGGTTTAAGTTTTTTAATATAATTTGAAGAAGAAGAAGAAGAAGAAGACAACAACCAATGATTTCTCTCAATTTTGATCAGATTTGAGAGATTCAATGACTAAATTGTATATTGTTTTTCGAGGAGAACACCTTGGGAGTTTCAGAAATTGATTTTTGGTGCATCGTTTGAGATAAAATTCATGATCTTGCTACTGCATTTTTAATATATTTTGAAAATTTTAACATGCGATTTCTTCCTCATATTAGCTCCATTTTTGAATTGGTTTTCGTCATTGAATTCCTTATCACTTGGGAAATATTTTCACGTATAAATTTTCAGATTCCGAAGGTATATTTCTGGCAACAAAATTTTTGGATCGTTTTACTATTTTCATCCGAATTAATTGATTTTAGTGTCGTTAGATTTATTATATAATTATGATGTTATATTTGATTATATTTTAGTGAATTGGAATGTCATAGAAAGGGAAAAGCTTCGGAATTGACGTGATTCAAGACTTTATCTAAGGCAAGTGAATTTCTTAACCTTTGTTAAGTATATAGAATCTTGTGCTTCTTGTGTAAGGTGTTGGGAATGATTTGAGGTATTGAGCTAGTGTTGATGTTGTACCAAACTGTATTGTTGTGAACTGTGTTTGTATTAAATGAGTCATTTTATCATTATTGTGTAAACATGTCTATTTGCATTGACTTCTTTGACAAGTATTCTGTGCACTGAAAAAGAATGAGAATTGAAGAGGATTTACCATATTCGAGGGTTGTGTCGCATGCCATGACAGATACTATGATTTGAGGGTCGTGTCACACGCCGCGATGGATACTATGATTCGAAGGATGTGTCGCACGTCGCGATGGATACAATGATTCGAGGGTCGAGTCGCACACCGTGATAGATGCATGGACAAGAAGTCTCCCATGGGTCCTGGACTGTGAGACAGTAGGTGTGTATCACTAGGTCAGACAGGCATTATGTTACTTGACATTGCATTGCATTGCATTACATCTCATAATCATTTATAAATGTGTGAGTGCTTTTATGAAACTTGTGATAGATGCACTTGATCCCTGTTGTTGTTGATATATAATAGCTTGTGTGGTTATTGAGCTATATGCTATGTACGTTGTGAACTAATATACTGGACTGATTTTATGCAAAGGGGTAAAGTGATTGCCTATGCTTCTAGACAATTGAAGGTTCATAAGAAGAATTATCCTATCCATGACTTAGAGCTAGCAGTTGTTGTTCTTCTTCTTAAGTAATGGCGTCATACTTATATGGTGTACATTGTGAGGTCTTCACTGATCATAGAAGCCTTCAGTATATATTCAGTCAAAGAGATCTAAACGTGAGGCAATGTAGGTGGATGAAGTTGCTAAAGGACTATGATTTAACCATCCTATGTCATCCGGGGAAGGCGAATGTTGTGGCTGATGCTTTGAGTAGAAAGACTTCTAGCATGGGGAGTCTAGCCACCATTCGAGTGGAGGAGCGAGCTTTGGCCAGGGATGTTCAGTGTCTAGCTAATGGCCTAGTCAGGTTACAGCTTTTTGATAAGGGCGGCATACTTGCTTTCCTTGAGGCTCTTTCTTTCTTGATGGACCATATTCGAGAGCATCAGTTTGAGGACGAGAAGTTATGCCTCATCAGAGACAAAGTGACCAGAGGAGAGGCTAAGGAAGCAGTGCTTGATCCTGATGGTGTTTTAAAGATTGGAGGTCGAGTTTGTATGCCTAAGTAGGTGATTTGATTAGATTGATTCTTGAGGAGGCTCACAGTACTCGTTATTCCATTTATCCAGGAGCGGCGAAGATGTATCATGACCTGAGTCAGCACTATTGGTGGTTTAGTATGAAGAAGGATATTTCAAAGTTCGTGGCTAAGTGTTTGACTTGTCAGCAGGTTAAATGTGAAAACCAGCGGCCTGGAGGTGAATTTCAGAGGATGCCCATTCCTACATGGAAGTGGGAACAAATCACTATGAATTTTGTGGTGGTTTTGCCCACTACTGTGGGTAGTTATGACTCTATCTGGGTAGTCGTAGATCGATTGACTAAGTCTTCCCATTTCATTCCGATCAAGGTCAAGTATACATCAGAGAAGTTAGTTGAGCTTTTTACATCAGTCAGATAGTTAGATTGCATGGTGTGCCCATTTCTGATCGGGGTTCACTCTTCACTTCACATTTTTAGAGGGCCTTGCAGCATAGTCAAGGTACTCAGCTAGATATGAGGTCAGCCTTTCACCCTCAGACAGATGGACAGTGTGAGCGGACTATTCAGGTGTTGGAGGACATGCTACGAGCATGTGTGATAGATTTTGGTACCCGTTGGGACCAATACTTGCCCTTAGCAGAATTCGCCTACATTAATAGTTATCACTCTAGTATTTAGATGGCTCTATTCGAGGCATTGTATGGTAGACGATGTAGATCTCCGATTGGTTGATTTGATTCTGCTGAGATGGACTCATTAGATGTAGACTTTCTAAGAGGTGCTATGGAGCAGGTCCGTATGATTCAGGATAGGTTGTTGGCTGCTCAGAGTCGACAAAAGAGTTATGCAAATAGGAGGATTCGAGCCTTGGAGTTTATGGTAGATGATCATGTTTGGCTTAGAGTGTCACCCATGAAGGGTGTGATGTGGTTTAGGAAGAAGGGCAAGCTTAGCCCTCGATTTATTGGCCCATTTGAGATTTTGGAAAGATTTAGAAAGGTGTCCTATAGGTTGGACTTGCCACCTAGCTTATCATATGTACATCCTGTGTTCCACGTCTCCATGCTCCGGAAGTATGTTCCCGATGAGTCTCATATACTCTCATTTGATTTGATGGTATTGAGTACAGACTTGTCATTTGAAAAAGAGACTATAGCTATTTTAAATAGACAGGTCCGAAAGCTCAGAAACAAAGAGATTGCTTCTGTGAAGGTGCAATGGAAGAACCATCCAGTTAGGGAGGCGACTTGGGAGATGGAGTCTGACATGCGTGCTAAATATCCCCATCTTTTTTAGGCTTTAGGTACTCTTTTTCGACATTATGTTCGAGGATGAACATAATTCTTAGTGGTGGATAATGTAATGACCCATTAGATCATCTTGAGAATTAGTCTTTTTCCTTTCCTATAATATCCCTCTCATAAATTTTAAATAGGTATTTCGAACTATTCAATAGCTATGATTATTTAAGTTATGAGTAAATTTAAATAGTTAGTTTAATTGGGGGAATAAATTAATAACTTATTAAATATCCTATACCACTTAGTATATATAGTAAAATTAGTTATTAGGGTTTAATTCTTTTAATATAATTTGAAAAATAAAAGAGAAAAAAAAATAAGAAGAAGAAGAGATAAGAAGAAAGAACGAAAAGAAAACCTAGAAACTGAAGGCGACGACAACCAGCAATTTCTCTCTCAATTTTGATCGAATTTGAGTGATTCAAAAGACTAAATTATATATTTTTCCGAGGAGAACACCTTAGGAGTTTCAAAAATTAATTTTGGTGCATCATTTGAGGTAAAATTCGTGATCTTGCTGCTGTGTTTTTAATATATTTTGAAAATTTTAACATGCGATTTCTTCCTCATATTAGCTCCGTCTTTAAATTGGTTTTCACCGTTGAATTCCTAATCACTTGGGAAACATTTTCATGTATAAATTTCTAGATTCTGATGGCATATTTCTAGCGACAAAAGTTTTGGACTGTTTTACCCTTTTCACCCGTATTAATTGATTTTAATGTCGTTAGATTTATTATATAATTATGATGCTATATTTGAATATATTTTGGTGAATTGGAGTGTCATAGAAAGGGAAAAACTTCAGAATTGACGTGATTGGAGACTTTATATAAGGCAAATGAATTTCTTAATCTTTGTGAAGTATATAGAATCTTGTGCTTCTTGTGTAGACTATTGGGAATGATTTGAGGTATTGAACTAGTGTTGATGTTGTACCAAACTATGTTGTTGTGAACTGTGTTTGTATTAAATGAGTCATTTTATCATTATTGTGTAAACAAGCTTATTTGCATTGACTTCTGTGACAAGTATTCTGTGCACCGAAAAAGAATGAGAATTAAAGAGGATGTACCATATTCGAGGGATGTGTCGCATGCCGCGATGGATACTATGATTCGAGGGTCGTGTTGCACGCCGCGGTGGATACTATGATTTGAAGGATGTGTCACACGCCGCGACGGATACGATGATTCGAGGGTCGAGTTGCACACCGCGAGAAAAGCATGGACTAAAAGTACCCCATGGGTCCTGGACTGTGAGACAGCGAGTGTGTATCACTTGGTCAGACAGGCATCATGTTGCTAGACATTACATTGCATTGTATTACATCTCATAATCATTTATAAACGTATGAGCACTTTTGTGAAACTTGTGATAGATGCACTTGATCCCTGGTGTTGTTGATATATAATAGTTTGTGTGGTTATTGAGCTATATGCTATGTACGTTGTGAACTATTATGCTGGACTGATTTTATTCAGGTTATAGTTGTGGGGTTTGGTTATAGTGTTAGGGTTCTTATATTCTATATTACTTAATTTTGTGTTTAGTAGTTCACTTGTTGAGTACCATGTGTTTGGTACTTACCCCTTGCTACAACAATTTTGTAGGTTGCGAGTTCAGATCATCGTGATACACTCTACTTTCCTTGCCTGAGGCTTCCTGTAGAGATTGTGAGAGGTAGCTATTTGTCATCCCAACTGACTTCTTACTCCTATTTATGATATTGTTCTATTCTAGAGACAATATCATATGATACTTGTTTTTTCTTTCGAATATATTATAATAAATTAGAAGCTTGTTCACGTGACAACCAGGTTTTGGGGGATTTTCATTCAGTTGACTTATCATCCGCAATTGAGCTTTCATTTATTTAAATTATAATTCTGTATTTTAACGTTATAGTTGGGTTGTAGGTTGACTTGTCTTGGTGGGATAAGAAGAATGTTGTCACGCCCATTTTTGGGTCATGACAGCACTAGACAAATGCTTTCAAATAGGTTTAACTGTGTTGCACACCTGTAATCCAACATATTCGAATGCACTGCACAAATTCTTTTGAATAATTGCATGTCACATGAATTTCAATTGTTTTACACTGTACAAATGCTTTAAATTGCTTTCATATAACTGCACAAATGCTTTCAAATTTGTTCGTACAAATGCTTACTAGAATGCATTATTTTTCAATACGTCATTTTCATGAATCATTGGCTCGAGAAGCCTCATTTTTGCAAACCATTGACTTAAATTTCACATCATTATAAATCATTTGGCAGAAAGCCTCATCTTCATAAATCATGTGGTTTAAGACCTCATTTCATTAATCATTTATGAGAAACATCATCCTCATCGATCATTGGTCTCAAAATCTATTTTTCATAAGTTCATTTTTTTTCTTATCTCATTAAATTATTTATGCTTGCAAAGCTGTGACTTTATAAATTCATGCCTGACAGATATAGTTTTTGAGATCTTATTATATATTATTTGTAGTTAATATTTTCTTACTAATTGCATTACGAAGTTTAAATTTTGCAGGAACATAAGCGCAATGTGAAACTTTTTCTTAGCAGCAAACTGGGACATAGTCTGAACAAGAATGCGAAACTCTTTGGACGCAAGTTGAGAAGTGACTTTCACCACAATCTAACCCCACCCTTTTGAAAGACATGTGGGTATTTCTTTGGGTTTTTTAGTTTCATTCAAATCTGGGTGATCTCAACTCTCACCAGAGGTAATCTTCCCAATCCGAATGACAATATACCAAGAGTTTTGCAATTATATCCATGAAGGGTACAAGCCTTTTTTTCATGCTCAATTTACTTGTCACTCCTCCCAAATGAAGGTTATTTTTTCATAAGAAGATTTCCTTTTCAACCGATGGAGTTGAACTACAAGCAGCCTGATTCCTAAGTCTAAGGATATGTACTCTGGCTCAATCTTAAAAACTCGACTGTATTCTTACATTTTCTTTAAGAATCTTACTCTCATGCATTCTAATTTCTCCATAATTCGATATTGGAATAGTTTTTGAACGCTTTCAAAATCGGGCGTAAAATCAAGCGTTTTGAACTACAAATAGCCTGAATTCGCATGTACTTGAGATATGTAGAAAACCAAAAACTAAGGTCCGGCCATAATTTCTCAAAGTATGTACCAAGAGCCTTTCATAAGATGGAGATGTGGTTGGCTAAAATTGGATTTGTCAAGTTTCTTTGTTGACGATCTCTTTCATCGATCATACCCAAAGAAAGGGACAGTTGTTGACACCCGATTTTTACTCTCCACAATATAAATTAATTATCTAGCTTTTTCAAATTTAAAAAATTTAAAATAATTAATATTCACAAGATTAAAAATATTGTAAGGGATATTTTCATATCATTTCATTATTCTTATAATAAGCAAATAACTTATCACGTTTGATTAATCACCTTTCATGAATCAAGAACTTTGCATTTTTGGTTGATTATTCTATTTTGTCGGACTTAAAAAACTTGACAATTAATTATTAAAATTCATTTTGTTCAAAGTCACCATTTCAATTCAATTTGATCAAGATTTGCAATTGAATTGGGCTTTTTCTTTAAACCCATTTTAGTTCATTTTCTTGGACCAACGGGCCTTTTTTGGGCCAGATTTGGCCCAATTGACTCAAAAACCCAACCAACCCATTTCTCTTTTATCAAAAATCCGCCAGTAATGCACAAATATTTTACATGTATGTATATACATAAGTGTGGGGGCCACGCGCCCCCAATTTCCTCCTCTTTCTTTCTTTCTTTACTCCTGCACACCACGCCCTTCACTCATAACTTCATCTTCTTCAACGACACAATCCGTAAATTCCTCAATGCTCCCTCTGAAAAAGCTGATAAATTTTAATGCCCCGTAATCCTTCTCTCATCACATGTGCTTCTTTTTTACCTCAGAACCATCAATGACTCAATAACTTTCTTGTCCAGGGAGTTTGAAATTTAAATTCCCAACCCTAATCCTCGCCTATAAATTTCCTCCTTTTCTCCATTTTATGGCAGCCATCATTACTATCAAGAAAACATACAAAAAAAAGATATTCTAGCACTCTAAAAACAAGGGCTGAAATTTTACTTAAGAGCAAGCAATTTCTAAAAAGTTAGGTTGATTTTTAGAGGTTCTTGTAATCGTTGAAACCAGTTTAGCAATGAAGTCCCTTTAATTTCTCGTTTAAGCTTATATCATCCCAGTTCACTATTCTCAAAGAGGTAATCCCCAATCCTTACTTATGTTCTTCCATCTTATTAGCTGTATGAAGAAGTTAGGTATGTTTTGTTTCAAAATGTACTTGATTGCATAATAAATTTTTCGAACCCAGAATATATTTTTTTTGTTGAGTCTTAAGTTTCTCTTCTTGAATGCTATATATACTTTCCTTCGGTGTCATTTTGGAATTGTTTATTTCTAAGCTTCTTTTCCTTATAAGATAATATAGTCTAATAACATTGTTGGCTTAGAAAAAATTGAATCTCTCTACTTTATTGTATAAAAAGATTTAGAATTTTTCTTCTTTAATCATTATGTCCCACTTTCTTGACCACCTTTAAGCTAAAGCAATGAGAATATTTGATGATTATCACCTTTTATTTGATAAAGCCATTGTGTTTGCTAGTTTGCTCCCTGCATTCACTCTTGGCACGTTAGTCATCACTTTTGTTTGTTAAACTTTTGATTTATTATGTATTTGCTAGGATTTGACAAATTTCTTTTCAGCTTTCTGTTTCACTGTTATGTTCAGCCTCTTTTCCCTGTTGCCTCCATAGTTCATTGTAGTACTTCTACCTTAAAATGCTTTAAGCTAGCTATACACTTGCCTATTCTCATTTCCCTAAGAATGTTTTTTTGACTTCTCTAAAGCTTGTCTAAAATTTGTTCGTTCTTATGTATAATTTGATTGATTTGACAAACACGTAACTATGATTTGGTTCGACTATCTTTATGCTTGATATTATGTATAAAGTTTGGAGAATGTGTTCCCTTTCGTGTCTTAGTATGCAAAGTGATATGCTTATAGTTACAACCTTTTAATGGCAAGAAAAATTAATCTGTGGTCGTGGATTTGATCAGTGACTCGACTTGCTAATTATTGTTTTAGTTTATAGTATGCATAATTCAGAATTTTCCAACTTGATTTTCATTTTCCTCTTCGTTGATATGAATACATAATGTATACTTGAATACTATATTTTGTTGCTCATATTAATTCTTTATCTTTATTTTCTTTCCATGTGAAACCATCGATCGGGTCCGTTATTGGACTCTACTACCTCCTCATCGCATTTTGAGTCGAGCTATGGAAGATCCAACATACTTTATTCTAAGACTGTCTCGTAAAAGATCCTGAAGAGGAGCTGACCTACACGAATATACTTTGGTATACACTCAATGTATACAGGCAAAATGGGCCAAGGCCTTTGCAGCAACAAGGAAGGAATGGGCTAGGCAGGCCCAAACTTTTATTTAGAAAATTAGGACTGGATATCGAAATTGGGCCTGCTAAGCCCAATCTTATATTTTTTTAATTATTCCATATTTATTTGCTTGTGACACTTGGCTAATTCTGACATTTTTTTATATTAATCTAATTAATTTCCCCAATACGACGAAATCATATATGTTACTCTTCATTATTTTATAGTTATTTTTTCAAAAAAAGGGTATTTTACTTTAGATTTTTTAAATTATGCTTAAATGCTTATGGAATTTTAATTGTTTAAATTAGTTAAGTAAAAAAAATGATTTTTCTTAAATGCTTATGGAACTTTACTTGTCTAAACTAGTTAAGTAAAAATAACTAAGTGTCAAAGGAAAAGAAAATTCATATTTCTTCAAATATTTCTAAGTTAGATCGATTAGTCATAATGTGGTTGAGCTTTAAATTGCTTGGAAGTTTTTAGGTTTTCTTTTAGTCATCTTAAATCAATTTTTTTCAAAAATTAGTCAAAATTTCTAATCCCCGAATAACCGCATTTTAGCGGTCATTTCGAGCGCGTAAAACCTTCTCGAGATGGAAATATGAACCCAAATTTTTTTCTTTGGATTTTTAAAAAATGTTTATGGGTTTTCTTGATTTTTCCTAAAAATTAAGTTGAGACTCTATTTTAATTTTGAAAATTTGGTTTACTTAAACTAATTAAGTAATAAATCGATTTTTTCAAAATCTAAGTCATTTCTCCATATTATATGCGTGTTTTGGCACGAATTGCAAGCCAAAAGCTAACTTTTTATCACACAACACTTATAGAACCATATCTGGAGTGCTAAATGAAATCCAGCAAACTTGAAAGATGATGGATTCCTTTTTAGCTTACGGCACATTGTCATCCTAAAAATTTCGTTGCCCCATGGATATTTTAAATACTCTCTAGATTCAGTCAAATCAAACTAGAATTTAGATATTCATGTGTTTTTGGGATTCAAAGACAACAAAATGAATTGATGAAGTACACTACCGCAATCTTCAATCAATCCTCGGATTGAATGGAATTTACCTCGGCAACTACATTATGAAGATCCAATCTTTCCACCTTATTGTTACTAGGAAATTACAATTGTATTGACCTGTTCGGGACAAATGGGTCTGAAACAAAATCACTAGAGGCATCACACTGAAGCCCAGTAACCATAACAAACTCCTTAAGCCCAAAGCGAAGTTCGGTCTCATTTACATTTACGATGAACATGTTCGTCCTGACGTTGTCAGTCTCAAGAAGGAGCATATCATAAAGAAGTTATGGTTATATCCTTATGAATTCCATCTAATTCAAATGACCAAAAAGCAGTTTGAAGAAATTCATTAAACTGCTCAACACTTAAAAACTTTATCAAAAACTCAAACACCTTCGTGTTTGTATATGGGTTCCAGTGGGTATATATCTTTCTTGCCTGAATGTATGAAAAAAAAAATCATTCCAACAAAATGTACATTAGTATCCAAAAAAATGTGCAGTAAATATATTAAAAAATCAAATGTATGATTTATACAAAAAAAAAATGCACTAAGAATGTGTCATGAATATACCAGATTTATGCCAAAAATACAGTAAGGGTATGCCATGGTCATTCAAAATGCATGCCATCAAAAAATCAAAGAAATATCAAAAATTCAAAACAAAAAATAGGGACAGATTCAAAATATATTCAAATATTATATATTCAGACCATTTTTCAACAAATCTCCATGTACAGTAAATCTTTATGCAAACTTAATGCAAAATGCATTCAAATAATATATATAAAATTATAAGCCAATAGTCAACAATCATGTCAAATATAAATCAAAACTAAACCAATAAACATCAAATAGAATGTATGACTCTATCAAAATTATGCCAAAGATACATTAAGGGTATGCCGGGATCATACAAACTGCAAACGACAAGAAATTCAAAAAAAAAGTCCATTTTTTAAATCTCTTGTGTATTGAAGTTTTATGTCAACTTAATATAAAATGCATTCAAATAATATATATGAGATTGTCAGTCAACAGTCAACATCCATGCAAAAATATTTTACAAAAATCCATTAAATATGTATAAATTCAGTTTACGATTGTATTCAAAATGAATCAAACATTAATCCCAATAAATTCACATGCACGTTTAAAAAAATTCAAAAATACCTTAACTTTCG
>JAABOM020053360.1:0-15520 GCA_011800125.2 Solanum clarkiae | reverse complement strand
AAATTGAAAAATTATTTATATGAAGGCCAAAGGATAAAAGAGTTTACAAATTATTTATATGAAGAGCACCCCTACCTTCTACCTGCATCCCCGTCTCCCAAAAAGGAATTTAAATATTTATTTTTAAATATATTTCAAATTATGAAATATTTTCATGTCAAAAACATAAAATAAAAAAAATTTGAAGATTAGTATTAGAAAGAAAAAAAAAAGATATTTTGGTTTGAAAAATAATGATAATATAAATAATGAGTGTCACTAATTTGTGTATAGTATTGGTGACAAAAAGTAACGTCACAAATGATATACAATTAGTGGCTAGTTAGAGTGCCTATTTGTACATTCTGAAAGTTGGAGTTCCAACTTGTGATTAGAAGACAAGTTAAAGGGCTAATTTATGTATTGTGTCTTAAATAATTCATGACAAAAAATTTTATCGTAGCTAAATGATTTTATAGACAAATAGAGATAAAAGAATGAGTGTCACTAATTTGTGTATAATATTAGTGATAATGAGTAACGTCACAAATCTTATACAATTAGTGGCTAGTTGGAGTGTTTGTTTGTGTATTTTTAAAGTTGGAGTCCCAACTTGTGATTTGAAGACAAGTTAAAGGGCTAATTTATGTATTATACCTTAAATAATTTGTGACAAATTTTATAAATTTTATCGATAAATAGATACTAAAAGAATGAGTGTCACTAATTTATATAGTATTAGAGATAAAAAGTAACATCACAAATGATATACAATTAGTGACTAAAGTTTACACCGTTTTACTACAGTTATTATTATGTCTCTAATATAATTACATAATTTTAGTGACAAAATATTTTCATATCTAAACTTAAACCAATTAGAGACAATTGATGATTTGTCAAAAAATATCAATAAAATTAGTGATGAAACTGATCGTTACCAATATCCTCAAATTCGCAGCTAATTTTGCCTAATGATTTCTCCAATTTATTTTTTTCTGGTAAAAAAATATTTTCGGTGAAATTTTTTTTCATTAAAAACATGTGAGTCATACATTTGAGGTCTGTCACATATTGTCAATAAAATTTGTGACGAAGCTGATTGTCACCAATATCCTCAAATTTATGAATAAAATTATATAATAATTGGCGCTAATTCATTTTTTTTGTGGCAAAGCTTCTTAGACAAAACATTTCCTACGAATTTTTCTTGTCATCACCAAAAATACGTGAGCCATTCATTTGAGGACGAAATCTAATTTTTGTCACAAAAAATGCATATTTGGTGAATTTTTGACCTTAGCTAAATAATTTGTGGCTAAACATCACATTTGTTGTAGTGATGTTTGAAAAAAATACGAATCATGTATATTAAAATATCTCATTAGTCCAACATTTATTCTTTTGGTACATGATATAGAACCAGTTTTTATCTCGTGGGTGTACAATAACCAAATCCATGTAATCAAATTCAAAAGATTTTGATTGCTTATGATCATGATTATCTTTTGATTTTCCTGGACACTGAACAAATATTTTGTCATACTTTAACATATAATGGACTAAAAGATTTAAGTTCTTAGTCAAACTTACTCGATTGTATGTGTTCTAAGGAGACCTTTTGCAATCCATTTACAAAATCCACTCATCAATTTCTTTGGATGTTGATGACATATCACATGTCCTTTAAATGGAAATTTCTGATGCACATGGGGTTTCATCTTCGCTTTTCCCTTTTCACTTGATCCAAATATGTTCAAAATTAGAGATTGAAAAAACTTTGATGGATTCCTTTGGCGTTGAGCAGGGATAGAAGAGTCAACATATAAAATAATTTCTTTCCCTATAATCTCTGATTGCTTAGGACTGTCTGATACAATGTCCTCATATTCTTCCTGAGTAACAACATTCAAAGGCTTAACATCAACTGAAGTGTGAAAATGGGACATAAAGTTGAGCTATTTCAGCCTCAACGCCAGATGAAATGAAAGTTGATGTGGTGGAATCATGTCAATGTAAGTTTAGTTATAATAAAACAAGTTCCACTCGTAAAAATAATATATTGAGTAAGAAACTTTACCATTTTATCCATCTTTGTTGGATTGTCTCGCACTCTAGATTGATCATCTTTTGTTGTCGTTGGTTCTTCAGTTGATCTTGATATATCACCAACTTCCATTGGTGGATTTATTAAAGCATTCATCATGACTTGTGCATCCTATAATCAAAGCACATTGTAATGTATCATATTACATAATTTACTAGAATATACATGATTCGTCATATATATGAATGAATCATGTATTATTTTAACAAAGTTATAAAATATGATACACTTTGTTAATGTAATATGCATGAATCATTACAAAGAATGATACATCATGTATCATTGTAAAAAGAAAGAAGGATATAATGAATTATTTAGCAAATAGAAATTTTAACAAAAAACTTATTCTGCCCGAGGAGCATATGGTGTCACATGTTCCTTTGAGTGTTGAATCTTGGATGTATCATCAACATACAATCATTTAAATATAAGTGATACATTTCAAATTTTACTAAACTAAGTGTAGCAAATATATTTGAAATTATAAAAGTGGATACCTCAAAAGATTCTATGGCATGACCTATGTCAGGGACTATCTCATCATCAACAACATTGGGATCTGTCATGGTCACACTAATAATTGGGGGTGCTTTGGGTGGTTCTGGTGTGTGATCATTCTTATCAGATTCATCAACATGAGGTGATTGACCACACTCATCCCCTTGGTTATGAGCTGATATGCCAATACGATCTGTAGTCTACAATGTAGATCCACAAATTAATTTAGAAATTATCTATAATGTATTGGTAAAAAGGAGAATATATCTTAAGAGATAGGTGAATACCCTGAGAAATTGCATTTAACAATGCATTATGGTTTGAATCAATTTTTTTCTTCTAGAAGTCTGAACTTCTGGTCAATCTTATCGAAAAAAATAAAAAATAGTTACATGATTCATATAAAATATATATTTCGATAAATAAATTAAAAAATTTAGCAAGACTTGCATATTTCTTTAAATATCTTTTGATCTCCCTGACAGTGGCTGTGTCCATTTTTTCCTTTGCATCAAATGGATGTTCAAAAGGAATGAAAGGACCTGCAATCGATTTTTTGAAATTTTTTGTCACTGATTTTGAGATGGAGGCTGACTTCTTTGTAGAAGGATCAGTGACTTTTTCAGGAACAACTTATACTAGAATTGAATTTTTACTACCAGTAGTCCTTAGTCTTTTCGGAACTGGTGAAGAGGATGTACTACTAATACGCTTGGACCTTCTTATCAAATGCTCCGGGGGTTCAGAAATGAAGTCCTTAAACTCTGAAGGTTCTATGATTTTTGGTTGAGTAATTGAAGGTAATGCTTCATTATCAAGTATATATTCAACTCCAGACAAGTCAAATGCAAAAAGTTTATCATGTGTAGGCATAATATTTATGCATTTATGCTAAAAAATATATATATATTATTTAATAAACACTGCACAGACTTGTGCATTGAATTAGTTCTTTAGTTTGTTCAATGAATCATATAGCATGATGCCTCAAGGTACTATGAATCATGTGAGTTGATTCATAAAAATTACATGTGTATCATGTACTTTGATGCAAATAATCTATGTGTATCATTACTATATAAACACTGCATGCCGAATACTTTATATGTATCATGTATTCAGATGCACATGAATTTTGAATCAACAGTGTATTTATGAATCATGAATAATAAATCAACTGTGTATTTATGAATCATGAATATTGATTCAATTGAATCTTATTTACTTTCCCAGACTAATGCTAAAATATTCAGGTAATCTGGATCTAAGACAGTCTATGAACAAATCTAAACATGTAGTAAAAATATATAATATACGAAAAGTAGGAAAAAATACCTCACTAAGCATGCTGGAGAGGAAACTGTCATATTTTGGCTTTTTTGCAACCACTTTCAAGTTCAAAATCCTTGGAATATTATTTTCATTCTTGACAGAAAAATCAGAGTTAACTTGTAATGCACATTCATACATTCATACATTCAACGTGTATGGCATGCCACTTAATCGGTTATCTATTTTGCTGTTGTGGATTCTTGGTGAAGACTTGTCTTGAGTTTGGTAAATGTAACCTGACGCTATCAAAATAGTACGTCATGGTCATCTTCCATCAATTTAAAATCACAGGCAGGCACTAATGCATCATCAGGTTGAGAAAAAACAAAGCATTGTTAAAAATATATGATGGCCATCTGGATAGCATCTTCTTAGTTATCACATTCACCCATCACAAAACGTTGAACTAAGCACACTTTGTTGACACCTATGTATGCACCAGGAAAATATTTTAACATTAATCTACTTTTGGTGTCATTGTTATATCGAAAATCATCCTGATTATCAGTGTATCTCAACCCAATAAAAATGGTAAATTCTCTGATGAAAAATCTTAGAATGTTACCATCGTTGTGTTGAACATGTAGTTCATCAGAATTGTCTTAGTCCATCTTAAGCAACAGTACACATTTTGTAATGTGACCTTGCCAATTGCACTGTGGCATTTCAAGATAAGAGCCAAAAATTATTTCTTTGAATAAGTTGATTTATTCTTTTCCTGGTGATGCTTTTATATGATTTGCAAAATGATGTGTATATTTAGCACCAAACTGGAAAGGATAAGATGAAATTTGTTTGATCTTGTATTTCAAACCCTACAAAACAAGAATGGTGTATGAAAAAACATTATACATTAACTAAAGGAGAAACTGTTAGTGTGAGAAAAAATTTAAATAACAATCAATTAACATGATTCATTGTATGGTGTAACATTATGTTTGATTCATCCAATGAATCATCAACTGCATGTTGTATCATCTTAATTTGATACACTTAATGAATGAGAAAACTAATTCCAGTGAATGACTGTCACAATGAATCATGCATTAACATAAATCATTATAAAGTGTATCACTTTTTTGATATATCTAATGTCACAAGAACATATAATAGTCAGAAAAAGATGGTTCAAATAATCACTTTACTCAACACACGTATGGCTAAGTTTAAATATTACACACAATGACTCATTATATTTTTCTAAATAAACAATTCAATGAATCACCAAGCCAACCAATACATACCCAATGAATCACCACATATCATCTTTAATTATCATAAAGATGAACCAATGAATATGATTCACTGTAAAGTGTATCACTTTGTTTGATACATCTAATGAATCAATATATAAAAGTCAAAAACCAATCCGAAATAATCATTTTACTCAACCCACCCTTGACTAAGTTTTATGTCCCAGTGAATCATAAAATACTACACACGATGAATTATTATTTTTTTAAATAAAATAATTTAATGAATCACCAAGCCAACCAATACATACTCAATGAATCACCAATTTAGTTTTATGTTTCAAAAAGAATGAACCAACTAACATAATTCACTGTATTCACTCAGTACGGTGCTAATGAGTCACCATAAATAATTAATAAAAAATTTAAAAAAATACAAGATACATGCTATCGACATGAATCACTATGTTTTTCAAATTGAATCACTATCTATTTTTAGAATCACTATTATCTACAGTTTTTGAAAAAAAACTAACCTCAGGCAAAGATGGTTGATTAATTATGACATCTTTCTTCTTCACCTTTTTGGGGGGTTTTGGGATCTGGAATTTTTGAAGTTGAACCTTTGTCCTTTTTCAACTTCATTTCTCCTTTTTTCTACACGGCCATAAGATCATGAGTGTGTTTAGATCTATTTTCCTAAAAATTTTCATTGTTGGAGTCATATACACCATCTCGAATAGCTTGTTCTTCATCTAGTTGAGTGAGCCTAATGCTAAACGATAGAGGATCCATATATATGAAGTATGTGAAAGTTGAAAAAAATAAATTTGCCAATGTAATTTTAACTGAAACCATATGAAATTAGAATAAGGAAGATAAGTTAACCTACCTTGATTTTGAAATTTGAAATTGATTATACAACATACATGCTATCCACATGAATCACTATGTTTTTTCAAATTGAATCAACATCTATTTTTAGAATCACTGTTATCTAAAGTGTTTGAAATATACTAACCTCAGCCAAAGATGGTCGATTAATTATGACATCTTTCTTCTTCACCTTTTTGGGGGTTTTGGGATCTAGAATTTTTGAAGTTGAACCTTTGTCCTTTTTCGACTTGATTTCTCCTTTTTTCTTCATTGCCATAAGATCATGAGTGTGTTTAGATCTATTTTCCTAAAAATTTCATCGTCAGAGTCATATACACCATCTCGAATAGTTGGTGTTTCATCTAATTGAGTGAGCCCAATGCTAAATGATGGAGGATACATATGTATAAAGTATGTGAAAATTGAAAAAATGTATTTGCCAATGAATTTCAAATGAAATCGTATGAAATTAGAATGAGGAAGATAAGTTAACCTACCTTGATTCTGAAATTTGAAATTGATTATACAAGAAGAAAATGTCGCTTGAGTTGGAGAGAAGTTGGCGGTTATTGAATCATGTTTAGCATGATTTATCCTAAAATAGAGTTTTGTGGCAGAGGGAATATAGAGTATCAGACGTTAGGAGGGAAGTTGCGAAAAAGAGAATCTTAGAAATTTGTAAAAATGGTAGAAAATATTTAGAAATAGTGAAACATAATATGTGTAATTTTTTTCTTTTTTTTTTTTGGTGATTTGTCCTACTTGTCACAAGCTTATGTATTTTAAAAACCATCACAAATGAAACACCCCGCATATAATATGTACTAACTCTATGCATATGGAACATAATATGGCTTGGTCAAATTAGCTTCCATTTTTAAGAGTTCTTGAATTTTAGATTAGAGAGCTATATGTATGTCCAACGCTTAAGATGATCGAGTGTAGATAAGTTTTACGTTAAAATTGAGGAGATCACAACCTTAAATTAAGTCAAAGAAGTGAGGTGCTTATAGGACTTAATAAGGTAGTAGGTGAGTCACCTATGTGCTTAGCTTAAATATGCTAGGTAGACGGAGACGAGGCTCGGCACGAATCTGTCCAAGTCTGATAATCAATAAACTCTGTGTCAAGAGTGTAACTCTAGCCCCGTGTTTTAGTATCATAAATGAACAATATTTATAGCCCAAGATGAATAATAAAAGGGCCCAAGTACATTCATAACCCACTTGACAATTTGAGCCCAAATTAAGTGAAGGGAAAAGAGGAAAAATAGGCAGCCAAGGCCCAACCGATTAAACCCATTTAGACCCAAGTGAAAGGGCCAACCTGCTGCATCACCACCTTGCTAAGATGTGTTCAAAATCTTAAGAGAAAGTCGGTGAAAAATTCCCCTTTAAGAGGGGCTAGAAACTAGCCACTTCAAGTTATTTAACACAGACAAAATAATCATCTTTCCTAAGTTTTCTCTCTACTCTTTCTTAATTTTGCGAAGCAGTCATAAGTAACTTTTATGGTTCTTGCAGAAGCTCTATACCTTGAAGATAAAAGTAAGTAAAGATACTTGTGTGTTTAGTATGATTTTTTTAGAAAAACAAGAGAAATAGGCTGGTTATACTTGTACTGAAATTTTGGACAGCATGTGTTTCAAAGATTGTTGTATACTTTTTTTATTTATTTGGAAGTTTTTATCTTATTGGTTAGCTTGATTATGAAGGAAGGTTGATGTATTTTTATGCGGTTTAGTTCCGTACTGATTTATCAAGGTTGTTGCACCATTTTTATCTTCCGCAAAAATGAGTTCTTGTGTGATATCATAATTGTGCTCGTAGTAGGAACTTGTGGGATGATAATTGGGGATTGTTGTTTGATGTTATTCATATACTATGGAACTATTGTGGACTATTTTAGGACTATTTTTATGTGTAAATATGGTGAGAACATTTTGGTTAAAGTTTGAACTGGTATGCAGTCGTTGACGTCGAAATGTAGCAAAAGGGCGTAATGGTATGCCACCCACTTGTGTGTTGCGTAGAATTGTTAATATGTTGTGCTTTGTGGATGGTTGTAAGTCTGCTATGGGACTAAAACAAGTTGTACATGACATATTTATAAGAGTGTGTGTCATAAAATATGATTAGAGATGGAAAGGTTGAAAGAATACTCTTGCATTGATGATTACAAGCTTGCTGTTCACATGTTACGTTTTATGAGATTTTATTGCCAAGATGTATTTATTAGCCGCTAAGACTAGTTTTATCACCTACTATATTATAGACAAATATTTTGGGGAAAAAAAGGTTACTTCAAGGTAATAGCGAGGTCGTACAACGAGGTATGTAAGGTTACTTAATTTCGTATTATTTGGCATGAAGCCTAGATCCTTTCTTGGCATATAAAGGTAACTACCAACTCCGACATGACTAATAACTGTGTCTTCACACTTTTACATGTTCATATACTCGCATACATTGTCATTTTCAGATTTGCATACATACTTGGATATCAACATACATGTGTTCTTGTTGCTAAATAAAGTTCATGAGTTGTTTCATCTCGTACGCATTTCATTATTTGTGTTACATACTGTTTTCATTATGGTATTGTCCTGTAGAGTTCTTTACATATCACAGGCTATATCTGTGGTCCTACAACTCCAATATTATGATCACCCAAAAGAATCATCTCAAAAGTAATTAAAAGATAAAGTAAGTTGTTTATTAATAGGTGGTAGCCAAGGTTGGAAACAACAAGTATGCTAGAAACTAGGATAAACAAAGGCAAAGGGAAGGAAGTATAAGTGGTAGTTGGTATACCCATCTGGGTGAGACAATGAAATGAGTCTTAAGATAAGTCTTTATCACCGAAATCTCCAACTCCTTCAGCCCCTGATGAACCAAGAAGTAGTGAAATTCCCCTAAAACCACCTACCGATGCCACCGTGTAGTATCTGAGAAATGCAGTCCAACTATTAACTCGTATAGTTGCTGGCCAAGGTCAAAGGCAATGAGGCACAATTATAGGTCTAAGTGGTACAAAAAGCACAGATAGCACGAGGATACATGACTTTCTTAATTTAGACCCTCCTTTCTTCACCGGATCAGATCCTAATAAAGATCTACAAGACTTTATCGATCAGATCCAACGTACTTTGGATGTTATGCATGTGAGTGGTACAGAAGTTGTTGAGTTAACGACATATAGATTGAAGGGTGTGGCTATACTATTTATGAAGCTTGGAAGCAATCTAACAATATAGATGCACCTCTAACTGGAAGAAGTTCAAAGAGGCATTTCTTGATCATTACTTCCCATTAGAGATCCACGTGGCCTGTGCAGATCAGTTCTTGAATCTCCACCAAGGGAATATGAGAGTGAGGGAATATAAGCTTTAATTTAATTCCCTTTCTTGAATCTCCACCAAGGGAATATGAGCGTGAGGGAATATAACCTTCAATGTAATTCCCTAGCAAGGTATGTTCCTAATGTAGTTGCTACTTGTCACGACCCAAGCCTAGGTTTTAGATGTGACATGGTGTATGGGGAACCCGAAGAAACCCCAACCAAGCCTCTTAACTTGTCCTTACACATCCTTAGTCGTGGAAGCATATAAGAGGCATAAAGTAAGCAAAAGGAACAAGGGGCTAAGAGATGGCTTGTCAAAACATCAACATCAAAGACAAAGAGTCATAGCTCATATCATAAATAAACAACTCATCCAACGAACACCTCTAAATACATAGATAGAGAGGGGGCCAATACAAAGCTACCGGGCTCACCCTCATAGTCAATAGAACATAAGATAGTATCTCAATACATAGATAAATAGCAACATAGACTAAGGTCCCCAAAATGGAGGACTCACCAACAGCTTGGAATAGCACTGACTAGCCACATGGAGGAGGAGGATGATCAACTTGAGCACCGATTCCTGCATGGTGATATCATATGGGCAAGCGTATGCGTCAGTACGTTTGAATGTACTGAGTATGTGGGATGCAATACAATAAGAAATCGACATCATGATCAAAATGCATAGTAATAGATAATGTGTGGATAATGCATAAGTAAAACATGCTTAAATAACTCATGCTTATATAAGGTATCATATGTGAAGAATAGACCAAGCTAAATTTCCAAGGTATAAACCCCTTGAAGTTTGTGATGATGTCGTCCCATCACTTAGGTGGTGAAGCACTAACCCTTCACTCTATTGGTGATAATTCCACCCCATTATCTAAGTGGAGAAGTACAAACCCTTCCCTCAGTTGATGAGTACAAATCCCCATCTCGGTTAGTGATAATGTCGCCCCATCACCTAGGTGGAGAAGTACGAACCCTTCCCTCAGTTGATGAGTACAAATCCTCATCTCAGTTAGTGATAATATCACCCCATCACCTAGGTGGAGAAGTACGAACCTTCCCTCGATTGATGAGTACAAACCCCCATCTCAGTTATTCGGTTCTTACATCCCCCGGATTAGGCCTGGTCTAACGCAATACTTATTTATAAATTATATCATGTATATAAGCTCATTTTATCATCATATAGTCAATCATACCATATCTCATGCTTTGGACCTTCAACACCTCAAGAAACTATATCTAGACATTTTATCAAATACTTAGAGGATGTGTAATGCTAGTGTAAAACCAGGAAATATAGAGATGAAATAATGTAATAAAATCCATTGAAAAATCATAAATCAACACCTTGAAACACCCTCAAGAAACATACATCAAGACTCCTCCTCAAATCTTACAATAGATCAAGGGTTTATAGCTCATAACATAGCAAACAATCACAATTTCGCATAGCTTTAACTAAGTGTGCAGTGAATTTCATAATAGTCAAGACCCATATATAAATTAACTTTAATCATGAAATTTGAGTAAACAGATGTTTGGGTATCGTGGGTGAAAGGAACCCATAAAAGAAAGCCATATATCTTAGGTCTAGAGTTACTTGGAATTGAGATTGGGAAGAAAGGAGGCTTGGAAATGATCTTGGAATCCAATCTTGTTCTTCGGTTTCCGTGAAATTGATTTGGGGCTTGTGGAGGCTCTTGAGAGGATGTGGGAGTGTTATTGAGATGAGTGTAGTGAAATTGGGTCCTTAGGAATAGTTTTTAGGTTTTTTAGGAAGGTTAAGATAGCTTAGGAAGTCAAAAAGGGTCATTAGAATAATTAGCATTTACGAAAAGGCTATAGTGAATGGATGGAAAAATTGGCAAAGTGTGGTCTCAATGGAGGCTTGACTTGCCATGTGGAACTCCAACGGTCGTGTGGAGTGCCTGTGAGACAAGACGTATCCTTAAAATTGCAATTGTAACACTTGAAGAAAAGTTAGCGTCGATATCGCTTTGACGGCCACTTTCACGGACCGTGTAGTGTTACACGGACAGTTCAATGGTCTGTCCCACCTCACCTAGACAAGAAAATGTTGCACGCCACCACAATCCCAGGTTTCACGGGCTGTCACACTCCACACGGCCCGTCAAAAGTGCCCGTGGCACCACCTTTAGTAACATTTCCCCCAAGTCCAACAAGCTTCCATTGGCACACCATGTGTCCATCCCCACGGTCAGTGGTGAGCCACACGACCCGTGCCACTAGATGTTTCACCCTACTTAGTGCCAAAAGTGGCCTTTTCCAACCCCATCTACCAATGGCCCATCAAAGGCCACACTGGCCATCAAGCAGTCCGTTTGACACCACACCCAAGAGGGTCTCACAAAAACGATCATAACTCCTTCATTCGACTTCGAAATAAAGTGAAACCAAGTGTATTACGAAGATAACTCAAATGGATTTTCATACCTTAGACAAAAAAAGGTTTTTTACTATTACAACCAAACCAAACAGTTCGTCTAAGGCCACACTGCCCATCAAAGTGCCCGTGTGACAGGACTGCACGGGAGGGTCTCACAAAAATGATCATAACTCCTTCATCCGACCTCGGAATGAGGTGAGACCAAGTCCGATACAAAGCTAACTCAAAGGGATTTAATTTGACATGTCATAGGTCATCCAGTTCCAAGTGTGGTAAAAGTTATGCTAGTTTAAAGTTGACCCTTTCATGAACCATCACCCAAAACTCAACTCTTAGGGAAGTCTTGAACTCATTTAGGTACTAGGAGTCTCCCATGAGCCTAATGCACCCCCAACCTAACCAAATGAGGCTTGAAAAATGGATACATAATAGCATAGAGTTACGGTGTGTCACACTACTATGGCAGATAGAGTTCATCGATATATGGATAGATTGGATTTATATCTAGGTAGGGACTGTACCATTGCTTCCTTGAATAAAGACATGGATTTAGCAAGGATGAAAGCTTTTTTACAAAAACTAGAGGATCAGAGACAAAGAAGAAGGACACAAAAGTTAGAAAGGGGGCAGTCCAAGAGGGCCAGATCTACGGGGCAGTTTATGCTATCCAAGGTGATCTTAGGCCTCAATTTTCTAATAGACCGCCTAGGACATCATCCTCCTACTCTACAACTAGTGCTCCACCATAACTCCAAGGGGTATAAAAGTAATCAATTTGGTCAAAGAAATGAAGCACAAGGTACGCAGACCACATGATATTCGACAAGCCAACAAATGACTCCTAGGCAGCCTTGCAAACAATATGGGAGAATTCATTTAGGTACATGTTGCATTGGAACAGATGCTTGTTACTGGTGTGGTATGACGGGCCATATGATGAGAGATTGCCTGAGAAGATGCATGGGTGATATAACATAACCTACTATGTCAGTTGTTACATCATCATCATCAGCTTCTCCATTTGGTAGGGGCCAGCAAGCACCCACAGGTCATGGTAGAGGTGTTAGGGCAGCAACTAGCTATAGTGGAGTCTAGAATTGCACTTATGCTCTGGAGAGTTGGCAAAATTAGGAAGCTTCACCTGATATGGACACAGGTACATTTTCCATCTTTTGCATAATATATATACATTAACTGACCCTAATTCTACACTATCATACATCACTCCACTAGTTGCTAGGAAGTTTAAGAGAACGCCTAAATTATTGAACAAACCATTTGAAGTGTCTACAACAACTGGTGAATCTATTATGGTTAGAAGGGTTTATTATGACTACGTATTAATTGTTTGTGAGCATGACACATTGGCTGATCTTATTGAGCTAGAAAGGTGGAATTTGATGTTATAATGAAACGACCCCAAAAAGTGCCCGAAAATGTGCCTCGAAAGTACCCAATATCGTAATTTCCATATATCTCAAAATCCATTCGTGATACTAGAAATCCAACTTTATATTCTTGTTTAGGGGGTCAAATTGAGGGGAAAATGGGTCTAACCCCAATTTAAGAGCAACTATAGCAAAATTTGGAAATCACAAAAAAGTGATTTCTAGTGTGCATCCGCCCCCGTGGAGCCAAGGGCGCGCTATAGTATATTTTTGGCTATTAGTTTCTATCTTGGTCCAAGACTTTAGGATCTTGGGCCTAAGTGCATACGTGAAAATACCTATACTTAGCCATATTTTACCTTCACATCATACAAGACATTCCTCGATAATCACTCAAACACTTAGACTCATATTTCACTCCAAATTTCAAGTCCCAAAACTCATCTAAATCTTAAGGTTCTCATTCAATCTTCAAGTTTCCATTTTCAATCTTCTTCAAGGATTCTCCAAAGACAAGGTATGTGGGTTTCTTTCATGGTCTCCTTTCACCCATGATGCTCAAGCTTTATTTTACCTAAAATTGTATGATCTATAGTAGATTTACTCATGGGCATTATTTATTATGATTTTCACTGCACACTATGTTGGAGTTTCATGAACTTGTGATTGTTTTAGCATATTGTGAGCTATGATTCAGAGATCTATTGTGAGATTTGATGAAGGGTTTCGATGTACATTGTTTGAGGGTGTTACCAAGTACCTATTGATGGTTTCACACTGAATTTTCTAGCATGATTCCACTCTTGAATTGCATGATTTTACACTAGCACTACACCCCCCAAGCGTTTGATAAAATGTCCGGTTATGATTTCTTGAGGAATTGAAGGCTCAATACATGTCTTATGAGTTGAATAACTATACAATGATGAAAGAAATGTATGTATATGTTATTATCTCTATAGCATGGGGAAATAACCAAGCCTCACTCGGGAGGTTGTAGGCCTGAGTAACCATGTTGAGGGGTTTGTACCTCGATCGCCTCGCTCGGGAGGTGGTAGGCATGTACAACCATGTTGAGGGGTACATGCCAACTATGTTGAGGGGTTTGTACCTCGATCGCCCTCGCTCGGGAGGTGGTAGGCCCACGCAACCATGTTGAGGGGTTTGTACCTCATCAACCATGTTGAGGGGTTTGTACCTCATTAACCATATTCAGGGGTTTGTACCTCATTTGCCTCTCTGATGAGGTGGTAGGCCTTGGATATTCACTAATAATGGTCTCTCCTTACAAATGTGCATGTTCTATGTAAGCATGATTTACTTCAAGCATCTTCCATGCATACCATATTGTTATATACTACTCATTGCCTACACTTATGCATTTCGATTATGTCGCTTATCTCTTGTTTCATTGCATCCTACATACTTAGTACATTCAAACGTATTAACGCATACTCTATGCCTATATGATGTCATAATGTAAGAACCGAAGCCCTTCTTGATCATCCTCCTCCTCCACGTGGCTAGTACGAATTCTCTGAAGCTAATTGGTGAGTCCTCCAATCCAGGGACAATATCTATAATCTCATGTTATGTACTAATTCTATCTTTCCTTTAGGTATGTATTGATTATGAGGGTGAGTTCGATTGCTTATCTCGGCCCCCACTCTTATATCTGTCGTAGAGATATTGTTGGACATATTATGTATAATGCTATGAGCTTTCACTCTCTCTTGACTCTTGATGTTTATGTTATGAAAGATGTCTCTTAGCCCTGTTATCCTTATTCACTATCTCTTGTTGTCATTTTATTGCTTCTGTGACCAAGGATATGTATTGATGTGCTAAGAGGCTTTCTTAGGATCGCTTTGGGTTCCCCATGTGCCGTGTCACGTCTAGGCCCTAGGCTTAGGTCGTGACAAACTTTGTATCAGATCCACGGGGTTGTTAATAGTCCTTGCGATCAAAGACATTACTTCGATTAAAGTCTTATTCATGGTTGTGTTGTGCACCACAACTATGAGTAAAAAGCTATGAGACATTTTAGGAAATTTTTCCCTTCTTCTAACTCTATGTTGTGCTATAGAAGTTAAGGTAAGGTTTCTCCCCCTAACGATTGTTCCTTGCTGTGCTAGATCATGTGTAACACAAGAGGAAGAAGAGCCCGCACACCCGAGGAACAACCGGCTCATGGTGAGTTTTGGGATGCTCTCACTTTACTTGCATGAGTTGTGGCGAATTAAGCCAATCAAGAAGCCCAAGCCCCTCATGCTCCTACTCTGGCATCTCGGGTGAGAGACTTCATGAGGATGAACCCACTAGAATTCTATGGGTCTAAGGTAGATGAGGACCCTCAAGAGTTCATTGATGAGGTCTA
>JAABOM020053350.1:0-15521 GCA_011800125.2 Solanum clarkiae | reverse complement strand
TTTAAGTTTGGGGGGTATTTTTTTGTCACACAAAACTCCTGATGCCAGTCTCCATTTAGTCCAAGCAACTCCAATGCAATGTGTGACATTTCTAAGAGAGAAAAGGAAAAAAACTACAGCATAAGGTGTTATACTTCATAGCTTAAAATCATAGAGTACTAAAAAGACACGACAATAAATCACTAAAAGGCTAAAACTTAAAGGACAACAAATGACAAACAGAATGACTCAAACGTTGAAATAAACCTACTTCACTAATATTCAAAAGTTAATAAAAGAATATGGATAAACTCTTCTCTACTGAAAATCAAGTCAATGACCTAGTTTCATTTAATTGCAAGGTGAAGAACCGCCATAGCCTTCATGTCATCTGGATTAGCCACAATATTCGTCAATTTTTATTTAGGAACATAGCTATTGTATTAAAATTGATAGAGGAATCATAAAAATATGGTTTACCACTCGAGAAATAAATAAGAATAACTAGATGCGCTCCCATTGTAATTGAAAGTTTATGTTCTTTCTTGATAAGACTTGTTGTTGCCTTTCTGAAAGTTGCAACACAATCGCTTTAGAATATACAATCTTATTTTCTATCAATACAAAGGCATTAGGGAAAACAAGGTTATTTAACTGAATAGACTTGAGAAATATTTAAAAGATAGTTGTGTAATTTATAGGCGATAAATGATAATATCTCCATTGCTTAGTTTACAATCTTAGTTTCACACTCATTGATAAACAACAACAACAACAACATACCCAGTGAAATCCCACAAGTGGGGTCTGGGGAGGGTCACTCATTGATAAACAAAAGTAATATTTAATTACTAACCATTTTTCCCGATTACACCTAAGAGTAATAATACCATTATATTCTCAATGGGATTTGATCAAAAAATTATTGGGTTCTATATTTGAACAATAGTTGCTTTATATATCATTGAGAAGTATAATTTGAGCATATAAATAATACTAAAATGGAAAAATTATGAAAGTACCTCTATTCATAAATATAAGAAAGTTCAATAAATCTAACTACAAATAATCTATTGCTTAAATGGAATAATCTATTGAAGGAAAATTAGAAGATATAACTTCAACGGTTAAATGTAATAAGTCACGTACCTAAAATAGGAGTCAAACTGAATCTTGAGGATTGTAAATCTCTTGGAATGTTACATGATATGCAATTCATATAGACTTAACATAATCATGAAGTAATAAATATATTGTCGCCTATAAATTACACGACTTTCTTCAAAAAAATTCTCCAGTTTATTGAGTCAAACCACCTTCTTTCTTCTAATGTCTTTGTAATGAAAGAAAATAAGATTGTATGCTGACGAATGGAAATGAAGATGTTTAACCTAATGCAACTTTATCAAAGAAGAATGGAAACACATGATATTAATCTTGTTTATTCCCCTAGTAGTAAATCATATTTTTATGATTCCTTTAGTAATTGCAAACATATAGAAAAGTTTCTAACCCAAAATTTAGAAAATACTGTGGCTTATCTAGATGCCGTGCAGGATTTTGCACTTCATTAGTTTGTATTAAATGGAGCTAGGTCATTGATTTTAGTATCATTGCAAAAGAGTTGATCGATCTCATTTTATTTACTTTTCAGTTTTTAGTAAACTTTGTTTGTTTTAGTATGTGAGTCTTTCTATTGGTTGATTTGTTGTCCTTTAATTTTTAGTCATTTAATAATTTGTTGCTGTGTATTTTGAACTCCATTATCTTCAACTATGAAGTATAAGGTCTTATGGTGTAACACCCCTTAAAATTATCGAAGTATTCCTAAAATGTAATCATGCGCATAACACTCTTTCCAAGCTCCAATGGAAGATTCGAGATCAGATTTACGATCAGCACGAAAAATTGAGTGGGAAAATGGTCTCGGGCAATTTTATATCAACCAGGTCTAAAAATAATTTTTTGTAATCAAACCCGAAACAGTGAGAATGCGTGCCAAGGCACGACGTGTCTGGAGCGTGGACTTGTACTTGGATTTTTTTTTTTTCAAATTTCCTCAAAAGAACATATTTTGAGGGTTGTAAATCTCGATGAATGTTACATGATATGCAATTCATATAGACTTAACATAATCATGAAGCAATAAAACTGTTATCACCTATAAATTACACAACTTTTTTCAAAAGATTTCTCAAGTTTATTAAGTCAAACCACCTTCTTTCTTCTAATGCCGTTGTAATGGAAGAAAATAAGATTGTATGCTGATGGATGGAAATGAAGATGTTTAACCCAATGCAACTTTATATAAGGGAATGACAAGTCTTATCAAAGAAGCACTTAAACTTTCAATTACAATGAAAACACATGATGTTAATCTCGTTTATTCCCCAAGTAGTAAATCATATTTTTATGACTCCTCTAATAATTTTAATAAAATAGAAAAGTTTCTAAATCAAAATCTAGAGAATATTATGGCTTATCTATATGACGTGAAGGCTTTTGCAGTTCATTAATTTGTAATTAAATGGAGCTAGGTCATTTTGTAAAAGAGTTTATCTATCTCATGTTATTTACTTTTCAGTTTTTAGTAAACTTGTTGGTTTCAATATGTGAGCCTTTGTATTGGTTGATTTATTGTCCTTTAATTTTTAATCGTTTAATAATTTGTTATTGTGTAGTTTGAACTCCGTGATCTTCAACCATGAAGTATAAGATCTTACGGTGTATTATTTTTCTTTTCTCCCTTATAGGGTATCCTCGTAAAATAAACTCTTTTCTGTGAAAAGATTTGATTTAAACTAATGAAATAGATAGTGATATGTATTCTTCGATGATATCACTATTCTAAATAATTGACCTACTTAATTGTGTGAAAAAACTTTATGGAAGTGATTTTTGTGTCATAATGACATATTTTGTTGGATGTCCATTGATGATGAAAAGTCAAAGAAAAATAGTTCTTGCAATAAAAGAAAAAGGGAAAAAAGACAGAAAAGTCAAAGTAAAATGGTTTCGACTAGGAAAAGAAAAGAAAAGAATACAAAGAAAAATAAGTCTGACTAGATATGAAAGTTAAATACTAAAGGAAAAAAGGTCGGGCGAATATATCATTGATGTGTGGCTGCCATGTGTCATGTCGCGAGCCTAGACCCTGGACATGGTCGATACTCGGGAATCATTTCTGGTCCCAAGCGAACCAGTTGGCTAGGCTAACTACTCAGCAGAAGACTTAACTATAGTGGAAAAGCTATATAAAAGCAACAACTAAGCAAAAATGTTCTGCATAACTGAATAAAAAGCTCTTAAGCAACATTTGAATAAACTGCAAACTGAAATACTAACACATGGTCTATGAAACCTTTACTACAATATCTGAAAGGACTACTGAGACAGGCCCCAAGTAGCCAGAATCGAAAATGAAAACTGAAATGAAATAACATAACTCATAGAGCCTCGGGCTGAGAAAAGGCTTCACCAATAAACTGATAGCTGGCAGGTTCTCAACGGAGCGACTATTAAGGAACTCTGTCACCTACGTCTGCATCATAAAATGATGCAGGTCCTAAGGACGCCAGTACATGGTATATACTGTATGTAAGACGTCCAAAACATTTAATTGGGATATCATAATGCACCTCAAAAGACTTCATCATAATTCATAAGTGAAATAACAATAATCATAAAACTTGTATGCTGAAAATAACATGTTGAAAACTAATAAGTAAACAAATTTCTTATCTTGGAGAGTTTTCTAACTGACAACCATCACTACAGCGTCTTGCCCACGCTGTCAGAGCCATCCCGTACTTTGTCGGGGTAGGGAATGAAGAACTAGGGGAGTGGATCCATCCCAGTTCTGGGCCATTTTAGTGGATAAAGCGGAAGGTACGGTAGTACAATCCTATCCTATGCTGGCTACATAGTTTATGAGTTCGAGTAATTTATTCTACTCTCACCCATGTCAGTGCTCAATACTACTCCCAAAAAACTTTACGTAGCTCATACTTAAAGAATTGTAACTTCTGGGAATCTAGTGTTTTCTCAGGGACTTAACCCTGCTTAGCTTTCTCATCTAAATTCTTTAACTTAACTAAAACTAGAATCAACTCATTGACTCAAATCATGCTAAAATTTCTTGACTAACATGAGAAATAAGTCTTTAAAATGCACTTCTTGAATATAACCTAAAGGTACTAAAATTGGTCTTTTCTTTTCTTGAAATAATATCAAGATTTTCAAGGAAACTTAACAATAATAAATCTTGACCATAAATGCACATAAACTTAATAACAATTTTTTAATTGGATCATATAGGGACCAATAATCGTAATACTCTTCAAGAATTTATGAAATTTTCCATTAAAAACAACATACTTTACAAGGTTCACAGGGATTTAATCTCAACTAAATATTGAAATTTCACGGGTGCAAACCAATTCCATTTCTGGAGATATTATCGAAAATAATACGTTTTAGGATGGTCTTACATACATTGGAATGAGTTCTTGGAAGATTTAAGGATTATCTTGAACGCCCTAACTGTTCTTGAGTTTCTACGCTTGAAGTTCTAGGAAGAATTGCTTGTTTCTAACATAAGAATGTGAAGAAGAAATACATTTTTGAACTTTAATAATATTAAAAACTGACTTAGTTTAGGATATGGGGTGTGGGAAAGATCCGAATTTCCACTCCAAAAAAAAAAAACGAAATATGCCCCCTTCTTACCCTAGTGCGCTTTAGCACTTTTTCATGAATTTTTGAATTTCGTAAATTTTCGAAACACTCCTAAGTATGGCTCCGCAAACGTCACTATTTTAAGATCACTTGGACAAAAATAATTTGCATTTTTTTGAGTTAACGCCTAGTTGAGACCATTTTTTGACTCGATTTTTCACACGCATCACAAATTCGATTTAGGATATGCATACGGAGTAAGGAAAGACACGTTACAGCAAAGTCCATTATAGGGGTATTTTTGTCATTTCATGAGGTGTTACACCATGGGTTTCAGTCTGATTATATCAGTTGATGTGTATCGTAGGACAAATATACATCACGATTATTTGACATTGCACCATATTGCTTACAACACATGGCATCCAATTCCATTTCATTACTTGTCTTGAATGAGTTAATTTGTACCAAATGTGATATATTGATTGCCTATGTTATTGTATACTATTGAGATTGGTTGGCTGAGACGTTGTGTATTGAAACTGTAATTATATATTATCTCTATTGTGTATGCTGGCCTTTTTTGTGAGTAATTTTGGAGGCATGTGATTGGGATTGAAGGGGTACTAGATGCCACGACCCAAGCTTAGGGCTTAGACGTGAAACGAAAAAGGGGAACCCAAAGGAACCCCAAGAAAGCCTCTTAATATATCATTACACATCCTTGGTTGCGGAAGCAACTAAACAACAATAGAGAATAAAAATAAGGGAAAAGGGGGCTAATTAAGTCTACAATAGCATTAAAACATACAAGAGTCAAGAGCGTCAAAGCTCATAGCGTCATTACATAACTTATCTAACAACACCTCTACATTTAGATTTGAACGAGGGCCAAGACAACTTTCTGGGCTCACCCTCATAGTCAAAAGCACACAAATGGAGAAGGAGAGTCTTTACATAATATAAGAACAAGAGATATCATCCCCAGAGTTGACAATTCACCAAACTTGCTTTGTAAAGGTAGTACTAGCCATGGGGAGGATGAGGATGATCATGAGGAGCTCCGGTTCCTGCATGGTAACATTATGTAGGCATAAAGTATACGTTAATACATTTAAATGTACTAAGTATGTAGGATGCAATGCAACAAGAGATAGACAACATAATCGAAAAGCATAATTAGACAATGGGTGAGCATATAGCAGTATGGCATGAATGAATGATGCTTGAGTAAAACATGCTTATATAGAATATATTACATATGTAATAAGAGACCATCATGTCCAAGGCCTACCACCCTCTTGGAGAGGCGATTGAGGTTCAACCCCTCAAATGGTTGATGGTTGTCTCACCCTACCATCCATGATGATTGAGGTATCAATCCCTCAATTTGGTTGATGGTTGTCTCACCCTACCATCCATGGTGATTGAGGTATCAACCCTCAATTTGGTTGATAGATGTCTCACCCTACTATCCATAGTGATTGAGGCATAGCACCCCCTCAAAAAGGTATGGTCAACTTACAATACTATAGATACTTTTCATAAAGACAACACATATATATATCTTCGTTTCATCATCATAAAATCATTCAAGTCATAGGTCATGCAATGGATCATCAATAGTTCAAGAATCCTAAATCAGATATTGTATCAAACACTTGGTAGGTGTGCAATGCTAGTGTAAAACCATGCAATTCAAGAGTGGAATCATGCAAGAAAACTTGAAGTAAATCGACCCACCAACACTTGGTAATACCGTCACGCAATATACATTGAATCTCTTCATCAAATCTCAAAATAGATACTAGATTCATAGATCAAAACATGTTCAAATAGTCACACTTTTATGAAACCCTAACATAGTTCATAGTCAATCTTATAGTAAGTAAGACCCATAAGTAAATCAACTTAGAAACATGAAATTTATGTAAAATGGAAGCTTGGGCACCATGGGTGAAAGGACCCAATGGTTGAAACCCACATACCTCAACTTTGGAAAATTCTTTGATGGAAGTTGAGATGAGATAACTTGAAGCTTGAATGAAGTCCTTAGATCCAGAATGAGATTTGGCACTTGATTTTTGAGTGAAATATTTCTCTAAGTATTTGGAAGAGTATTGGGGAATGTCTTATATGATATGCTGTAGAAATATGACTAAGTATAGGTATGTTTATGTATGGGAAGAATTTGGCCCAAGACCCAAAAGTCTTGGACCGAACAAGAAAATTGGGCACAAAAATACACATTTGCGCGCCCTGGCCACGTCGCGCCAGGAGCGCGCAAAGCTCTCTGGAAATTGCATTTTGGAAATTTCGAATTTTGATACAATTGCTTTAAAATTGGGGTTAAACCTATTTCCCACTCAATTTTGCCCTTGATCACAAATATGAAGTCAAATTTTTGATATCACGCACGAATTTAGAGATATATGAAAGTTACGAATTTCGGCACTTCTGAGGCACATTTTCAGGCACATTTTTTTGGGAGGGGGTCATTTCAATATTTCTCCCTTGGAAACATTCATTACCGAATGTCAAAGAAGTGTACATACGAAAAGTACTCATGAAGAAATCAGTCCCAACAAGAATGCATCAATGTACTTAAAACATCACTTCAAAATATCTCAACATAAGTGGCAAAATCATTATGAACTCGTCAACATAAACATGAATGCATGTAAATGACATAGGGGCTGAAACATAAGACTTGAAATCACATAAGGGACTAAGAATAGTACCTTAGGCTTGAGTAGAATGGAAGAGATAGGGATATCACTTTTGCATGTCTGCCTCGGCCTCCCATGTAGCATTTTCGACTTGTTGATTTCTCCAAAGGACCTTAACGGAAGCCACATCCTTATTCCTCAACCTCTTCACTTGTCTATCCAAGATCTCTACTGGAACCTCTTCATAAGTCAAGTTTTCTTCAACAATACCCACAACATCCAATAGGACAATAGCATTCGGGTTCACCCACACATTTTCTCAACATGGATACATGAAAGACCAGTTGAATCAAGTCCATCTCACTAGGAAACTCCAACTCATAGGCTACCTTACCAATCCTCCTCAACACCCTATCAGGACCCATATATCTTGGGCTCAATTTACCCTTTTTACCAGAACGAACCACACCCTTCATGGGTGATACCTTCAAATAGACCCAATCAACAATCTTAAATTCAAGATCCATTCTCCTCACATTGGCATAGGACTTTTGACGATTTTGGGCTATTTTTAACCTTTCCCTAATCAACCTTACCTTCTTTATAGCTTTAATGACTAGATCCGAACCCAACAATGCCATTTCTCCCACTTCAAACCACCAACCGGTGATCTACAATGCCTACTATAGAGGGCCTCAAAAGGAGTCGTACTAATGCCAGAATGATAGCTATTATTATAAGCAAACTCAATCAATGGAAGATAATTCCAACTACCCTTAAACTCCAAAACACAAGCTCTGCGCATATCCTCAAGAGTTTGGATATTTGTTTCGGCTTAGCCATCTATTTAAGGGTGAAAGGTCATACAAAGCATAGCCTTGGTACAAAGACCTCTTTGGAAGGACCTTTAAAAGTGTGAAGTGAATTGAGCACCATGATACGATACAATAGACAAAGGAACCCCATGCAATCTAATTAACTCATGAAAGTATAATCTAGCATAATCTTTGGCACTATAAGTAGTCTTAAACGGTGAAAAATGAGCCGACTTTATTATTCTATTAACCACAACTCAAATAAAATCAAAATCCTTTCTAGTCTTAGGCAACCCAACCACAAAATCCAAGTTAATTTCCTCCCACTTTCAAGTGGGAATCTCTACATTTTGGGTTAGGCCACCTGACCTTTAGTATTTGGCTTTCACTTGTTGGCAGCTATTACAACCAGACACAAACCTTGTAATATCTCTCTTCATGCCACCCCACCAAAACAAATCCCTCAAATCTCTATACATCTTTGTAGAATCTGGGTGAATAGAATAGAAAATAATTATGAGTCACATCAAGAATCTTCTTTCTCAAGTCATCCACACAAGGCATACACAGGTTACCTTGATATCTAAGGGCACCATCTCCCCCTTGGGAGAAACCCTCCACCTTGGCCTCCCTCTCTAAGGCCTTCAATTGTAACAAGGAGGGGTCAAGATCTTGCTTTACTTTTACCACATCAACCAAGGAAGATTTTGAACCATCAATAACCACAATACCACCATTATCAACCTCTTCCAACCTAACCCCCAATCTAGCCAACCGATGGATCTCTCTAGCTCTTTGCCCCTATCATAAACATGAGCTAGGCTGCCCATAGACACCCTACTCAAAGCATCGGCCACAAACATTAGCCTTACCGGGGTGATAATATACACTCACATTATAATCCTTGAGAATTTCTAACCACCTTTGTTGCCTTAAGTTGAGATCTTTTTATGTGAATATATATTGGAGACTTTTATGATTGGTAAACACATCAACATGCACCCCATACAAATAATGACGCCAAATTTTCAAAGCAATACCACGGTGGCCAATTCAACATCATGGGTAGGATAATTCTTTTTATGCACCTTGAGTTGTCTAGAAGCATTGGCTATTACCTTACCATTTTACATTAAAACACAACCTAAATCAATCCGAGAGGAATCACAATACACAACAAATCCTTCCAACCCTTCTGGTAGAGACAAGATACAAGAACTCTTTTCACACTCATTGCTCCACACAAACTTAGCCTTCTTTTGGGTCAACTTAGTCATGGGAAAAGCAATAGAACAGAACCCATTCACAAATCTCTGGTAGTAACTTGCTAAGCCCAGGAAGCTTCTAATATCTGATGGGGTCAAAGCTCTAGGCCAATTTCTAATCACTTCCGTCTTCTTAGGATACACCTTAATACTATCCGCTGACACCACATGACCTAGAAGGCCAACCACTTTCAACCAAAATTCTCACTTCTCATACTTAGCATACAACTTCTCTTCCCTCAATCTTTGTAGCACCACCCTCAAATGACCCACATGCTCCTCCTTACTATGGGAATAGATCAAAATATCATTTATGAAAACCACCACAAACAAATCAAGGTAGGGTTTAAAGACCATACTCATAAGATCCACGAAGATGGCTGGTGCATTGGTCAATCCAAAAGACATAACAACAAACTCATAATGGTCATACCTAGTCCGAAAGGTCGTCTTGAGAATGTCACACTCCCTCACCTTCACTTGATGGTACTAGATTGAAGATCAATCTTTGAGAAGTGACTAGCCCCTTGAAGTTGATCAAACAAATCATCAATCCTTGGTAGGAGATACTTATTCTTGATGGTGACCCTATTAAGTTGTCGGTAGTAATGCACATTCTAAGGAACTCATCCTTCTTCTATACAAACAACACCGGTGCACCCCAAGGTGATTGGCTAGGCCTATTAAAACCCTTCTTCAACAAATCCCTCAATTGCTCCTTCAACTCCTTTAACTCCACCGGCCATACGATAAGACGGAATAGAAATGAGTTGAATATCAAGATACCAAAGTCTATTTCCCTTTTGGGAGGACACGGGAAAGTTCATTAGGAAAGATATCAAGAAACTCATTTACCACCGGAACCAACTCTATAGGAAGGACTTTGGATTCAATATCCCTAACCCTCACAAGATGATAGAGACACCCCTTAAAGATCAACTTTTGAGCTTTAATGCGAGAGATAAACTTATCCTTGACCACCACATCATGACTCTTCCACTCAAGGACGGGTTCATTTGGGAATTGAAATTTGACCCTACGAGTTCTACAATCAATAGAGGCATAATATGCATGCAACTAATCCATCTCATGAATGACATCAAAATCCACCATATCCAACTCAATAAGATCATAAGGCAATATTTTATGCAAAATGTAAACGTGACAATTTCTGTAGACCTTTCGAAAAACAATAGATGCACCATTGGGAGCAGACACCTCATAAGACTCACATAACAATTCGGGCTCAATATGAAACCTTTTGGCAACAAAGGGAGTAAAAAAAGAAAGAGTGGCACCCAAGTATATCAATGCGTACATATCAAAATAAAAGACTTTTAACGTACCAGTGATTACATCGGACAGCTCATCTACCCCTTGTGTTGACATCCAATTTTTATCCCACACAACATGAATTAATCATCGACCTTTTAATTTTAACAATTTGAAATAATTAGCTTTTGAAAATATATATATATATATTCTTAAATCAATTTCACTTTTATTTTTAAAAGTTATTATTTCACAATTAATTATTTCAAATCATTAATTCTAGAAAAATTTTCAATTAATTTGTATTCATATTATGATCAAATTAGTCAACTGATTTTGATTTGATTACATTTAATTAGTCACAATTGCAATTGATGTGATTAATTTCTTAAACCAAATCCATTTTTTTGTCAGTTATCATTTTTATTCCAGGACAACGTAGCCCAAATTAAATCTCATACACAGCCCAAACATGTCCTAATCTGGCCAATTCACATGTTTTCAGCAAATAATACATGCGACCCCTTTTCCCTTTTTCTCCTCCACGCACATCATCTTCCAAACCAACGTACTTTCAACCCCAAAGTCAACCTGCAAGCCCAACAAAGCTTCATCATAAAACATGCTGTCAGCAACAACATTGAACAACTCCTCTGTGCATCCCAACATTCAATTTGAAATTCAAAAGCTCTACTTTCGTCCTTTTTCCCGCCAAAATGATCTAGTTTTTTTCCTATAAATACCTCTGTTCACTGGAAAGAAGGAGAGTTCTTTTTCGGTCCTTAATACTAAGAGTCATCTATTTTCATTCAATAATCTTTAGGTTTCGAAAGAGTTATGATTTAGGAGGAAAAATTTTATTCTGTTCATTGCGTTTTTGATTTTTTTCTTGCGTCTGTGTGGTGAAAGATACAAGCTCAGCTCGTCTTGTTACTTCGCTGCTCCCGGAAAGGTAACATCCTTTCCTCTCTTTCTTTTTCGACTCCATATTACATAGTATATACATTAAAGATTAGATTTTATTTGCATTGTCTGGTACACTCAACATCCAAATACAACCATACAGGTTATTTTCCTTTCTTCTTGTCTTATATGTTTGTTTATAACAAAGTATGTTCTGCTTTGATATTGAGGTCTTATGACTCCTTTAATGTCTGTTTGATCATTGCCCTTCAAAGTATGTATTATTTTTGATGTTACAGTTTGATTTTTGGTTATTTTGGATGTTACAGTATGCTCATGATCTATTTTAATTATTTTTATACCTATAGTACTTGTAAATATGCCATAGATTTGAGATAAAGACTGAATCTACCTCTTTCCACTCTCTTTTGTCGCTTTGAGCTAACTCTGGTTTCACTTGGTATGATACAATCTCGTTCTTATCATATTATGTCACTGGTATGGTTATCTTTGTCTGTGATCGTGCTCTTGTTTAAGTTTTTTTTTTAGAATTATATTTGTCTTAAGTTCATATTTGTTTTAGATTTTACAGTTGAATAGCACCAGTCTATTTACTCATTTGTTCCCTATAAGAGTTATTTGTTTAGGCTCGATTTTATGTTTTGGTCTCGTCAATGTAGATTTACTTGTATTTCATCCTACTTAAGTGTTTTGAGTCCGCAATCATATATATTAAGAATGTGATTTAGCTTTGATGCTGGTTCATAGTTCTCATTCTTCTCAAACAGATGCCTACCATCTCTGTTTTGTTATAACATGAAGCTTGGGAAGTGTACTGTTCTATTCTTGAAATTAAAACAGAGTGTTTGGTTGCTTTTGTTGATCACTCATGTTACTATTTTTAAAAATAATCTTGATTGGAATGCGTAGAACTTTCCCAAAATAGCTATTTCTTCTCCTTACTATAATGTGTTAGTTTTTGTTTAAAGTTTGTTGGTTGTAATTTGTTACTCCAAAGTTTCCCATTTGAATATTACTTCTTTATTCACTTAGGGTAGCACTGGATGTTCTTAGGTTGTTTTTAAATGTTTACTTTGTTTCTTGTTTAAAATTATTGCTGCAAATATTGCCATAAAATACTAATTCTTTTGTTGGTTTTTTGCTTCATGTGAAATCTGAAGTAGTTGAATCATACTTTAGTTAGTTTCCTTAGGTATATTTAGTCCGGTATAATTTAATATGATGGAACTTAAGATTTTATTCTTAAAAGACACATTGTGGATTAGTTACTTTGAATTGGTTTGGACATCTTCAAAAGCAAAATAGGCATTTTATTTGACATTTACATGAACTATATTTGCTATATAAATTTAGTTGTCTCTATATTTACTTTATTCAATCTCACGAAAAGTTGAAACTTTTACTAATCTTTATATTTTCTCTTTGTTTGTATGAATACTTCATGAGCAAATGGAGTCTTAATTTGGGACTCCGCAAAATTTGAGTCTTCATGACTTGACACTGTCATACCCGCGTATGGAGTCAACATCTTAGATTATCTCGAATAGCAAACCAAACAAAAGAGTCTTGCTTGGAGTCATTCATGGCTACTCATATTTTCATTACTTGCTTGGTTATTTTTTTTTTCTTACAATATAAACTTGTTTGTATTACTTAAATATGTTATCACTCTTGACCCATATAGTTAGTATAATATATATTTTTGATTTGGGCACTCTAGTTAGAAATGAATCATTTCCGTGACATTAACTTTTTGTTATATTTCTAAAAAAGATAATCATTATTTATCTTTTTAAGGTCAAGCTACTTAAAGGAATGTTTTTTTTTTCAAAACATTAGCATTACTTCCATACACAAAGGTTTTTTATTAGTGTATACCATTTTTCTCATCCAAAAATTTTGCTTTATCACTTTTTTTCAAAATAAAAATGTAAGTCATTTCTTTTCAAACACAAAAGATTTTTTAAGTGTGTTGTTGATTTCAAGAAAAAAAAATATTTTCTAACTTATTTTTCTTGACTATTAATACTTTTTTAGCATTTAAATTAATTTTAATTTTATTAACTTAAGTTTGGTCGATAATCGTTTTAATGAATCCTGAAAGATGCGTAACCCCTTCCTTTTAGGATAACTAGGACCCTTATCCAGAATCACATAGATTAAGTAGACCTTAAAATGGAGTTAATTTTAATATCACTTTCGTAGAACAGGTATCCTAATTTACCTTAAAAATAATTAGGTGGCGACTCTTTAAGCTAATTATTTAGGAATCACTAATATGTTGTACATCGTTTGACCTCCGTTAAAATGGGGTATAATAGCTTGGCGATTCCTCTGGGGATTTTAGGTTCTAAACTATAACAAACTTAGCTTAATAATCTATGTTTTAATATTTGTTTGTTTTATTTTTTAATTACTTATTTTAATATTAATTGCTTGACATTTTATTTACAAGATGTAATTTGTTTAATTGCTATTATTTTATGTAATTTATTTATTTGCATTATATAAATTGTCATTCCGCTCATACTTCCTCCAATTCTAGAAACTTGATACCATCACACGTACGTGAGGTGTGCTTTTGCAAACGTTTTTCAAAAAATTCAAAATTTAGGAGAGTTTGCACATGCGTGGAGTGTCCGAATCTTTTTACATGTGGCCGCGTAGCCTCCTCACTCGAGTTTTCCACTCGGGAAACTATTGTCTAGTAAGCCAAACATTAGAAAACATAGGATAGAGCTATACCACCCCTATTAATTAAGGTCATGCATGCATGTTACGTTAGGTGCGTTGATGTTCAGTATCAACTCCACATTTAGGAAATCCACCCATATGTCGACGGGTTTCACAACCCAACGACCAACAAATTATATTCTGTGCAACATGATCATGATAGACGGATCCAAGTCTGATTTTGGCATAATGCGTTGACCATGATGCTAGGGAATTCAATTCTTCTTCAAATTCTTTGGGGTTTCTTCATCTTAGTGAAGGTATGTGGGTTTTTGATCCTTGGTTACTTCTAATCAAGGAGACCCAATCTAATTTACAAGGAATCTACATGAATTTTGCTTACTTTAATTTGGGGTTTTAAAATATTTTGATTCCTTAAATTCCAACAATGAATGAGTTATGTTTATCCATGGATTTTAAGATGATCTAAGCCTTGAAATATTGAATTTCATCATTTTTATGAATCTATGAATATGCATGTCCCTTTAAAGGCTTGTTTGAGCATGGGTAATTATACTATAATTTTAAATGTGGATTTAACTATGCTTTCAGTTGAATCTCATATTATTTTTATGATTTTAGATTGAATCTAAATTACCCATGTCACTCTCATCTCATGCATTACATATGCATCTCATGATTATGGAAATTTATGGAGAATAATGAAGTGGTTAAGCTCAATTATGTTATATAATATGATTTTGATATGATATTGGTTGTAAAAAGAATGTGATCACATAGATGTCTATTGATTATGGTTCTTTGAGAATTTTGGGTTCTTGCATGATCTTGTATATAAATGGGCTATTCCTATGTATGAGTATTATGACTATGGACTATGTTTTGGCATTTGAGCCTAATATGTTGAATTATGAATTATGTTTTGGCCTTTAAGCCTAAGAATGCATTGTAATGATTTTGAAATGACTATTGTTTCTTGAGAGCATATATATATATAGATACGTATATGTATTCTTGGGGATGACTACATAGCACTGATGGATTGGGGGCATTAGGGCTATCCCCATGGGCTCTCTCTTTTTCTTTAAACTATGTGTCTAGCATAGGTTTTTCCTTCGGAAATGGGTGTCGTTCCCGTAAGGAGAAGACATGATATGATATGATATGATATGATATGATATGATATGATATGATATGATATGATATGATATGATATGATATGATAT
>JAABOM020053339.1:0-15523 GCA_011800125.2 Solanum clarkiae | reverse complement strand
TATGGGGGACCTGCATTTCATGCTGCAGGTACATGTGCTAGTAGATCTCCCCAGTAGGAGTACAGGATATTCAGCTGCGGTTACCAAGCTCCAGGTTGCTTTGGAGCTTTGCATGTCTAGAACTTATATATTTATATTGTATAGTTAGTTGAGGCGGGGCCTGTCCCGACCATTATCAGATGTTTCTCTCTACTTACAGGCTTTGTAGACTATGTAAAGCACAGTGAAGTCATGTCTCGCACTTTGGACAGCATGGCCCCAACGGCCTAGTCATATGCATCTTCTTTTTGCTTGTTATCACTATTTATCTTCTTAAAGGTATGCCAAACGTAGAAACCCCTTATAATATGTATAGAACACATATAGCTACAAGTTGGTTCTCCCGAGCCTTATCGGTAACAGGTGCCGTTCTGCCCAATGGGACTTTGGGGCGTGACATTTTCAGCTTCTGGAAGCTCCTTTCACATGCATCATTCCATTGGAACTTGGCCGCCTTATGTGTCAACTTTTTAAGAGGTGCAGAAGTAGAAGAAAAACCTTCAACAAACCTCCTGTAATAACCTGCCAAACCTAGGAAGCTTCGAACTTCCGTAGGTGTTGTTAGTCTTGGCCAATCTTTCACAGCCTCTATCTTTTGTGAGTTAATGCTTGTTCCCTCATCAGATACAATATGACCCAAGAATTCCATTGATTTTAGCCAAAATTCACATTTACAAAACTTGGCATACAATGGTCGATCACGAAGAACTTGTAACACATGTCGTAAGTGATTTATGTGGTCCTCTTCTGATCTTGGATATACTAAAATGTCATCTATGAATACTATCATGAATACATCCAAGAATGGCTTAAATTACCCTGTTCATCAGATCCATAAAAACTGCTGGTGCATTCGTTAGCCCAAATGACATAACAAGAAATTCAAAGTGACCATAGCGTGTTCGGAAAACAGTCTTAGGTATATCTTTCTCCTTCACCCTCACTTGGTGATAACCTGATCTCAAATCAATATTTGAAAAGTATTTAGCACCTTGTAACTGATCAAATAAATCTTCAATCCTGGGGAGGAGGTATTTATTCTTAATTGTCACCCTATTCAATTATTGATAGTCGATACACATTCTCAAGGTGCTATCCTTTTTGCGTACAAATAGCTCTGGTGCACCCCAAGGGGACATACTAGGTCTTATGAAACCCTTCTCTAATAAGTCTTTTAACTCCTCTTTTAATTCATGCAATTCTTCCGGGGCCATTCTATATGGAGGGATGGAAATAGGTTGAATGCCTGGAAGTAAGTCAATACCAAAATTTACCTCTCATTCTGGATTGATGGCCTGGAAGTTCTTCAGGGGATACATCAACGAATTCATTCACTACTGGAACTAATTGAAGAGTTGGTGATTTTGTCTCCATATCCCTCACTATATCTAATTGACATATATACCCCTTAGATATAATCTTTCTTACCTTAAAATAAGAGATGAACTTCCCCTTTGGCGCCCCAACATTGCCTTCCTATTCAAGAACTGCCTTATTTGGAAAGCGGAAGTACATTTTCTTAATTCGACAATCCACGGTGGCATAGCAAGAAGCTAACCAACCCATACCCATTATAACATCAGATTCCACCATTTCTAGCTCCATAAGGTCAGCCAATGTGTCACGGTCACAAAACGTTTCTACACAGTCATAATAAACCCTTCTAGCCATAATAGATTCACCGGTTGGTGTAGACACTTCAAATGGTTTATCCAATAATTTGGGTGTCCTCTTAAGCTTCCCATCAACTAGTGGGGTAATGTATGATAGTGTAGAACCAGGGTCAATTAATGCATATATATTATGTGAAAAGATGGACAATGTACTTGTGACCACATCAGGTGAGGCTTCTAAATTTTTTCGACTCCCCAGTGCATAAGTGCGATTCTGGACTCCGCTAGAGCTAACTGCCCCTCTAACACCTCTACCATGACCTATAGGTGTTTGTTGATCCCTACCTATTGTATGAACTGACGATGATGATGCAATAACTGACCTAATAGATTGTGCTATATCACCCATGTGCCTCCTCGGGAAATCTCTTATCATATGCCCTGGCGCACCACACCAATAAAAAGTGTCTTTCCCAACACGACACGTACCTGAATGACTTCTTCCACACTATTTACAAGGATATATAGGAGTCATTTGCTGGCCTGTTGAATATCCCGCTGTCTGCGCGCCTTGCCCTTCAACTCTTGGACCAAACTGATTTCTCCTTGAGCCCTGAAGTTGTGGTGCAACACTGGCTGCAGAGTAGGAGGATGATGTCCTAGGAGGTCTATTAGAAAATTGATGCCTAAACTAACCTTGGGATGGTGTAGACTATCCGGTGGACCTTGCCCTCTTAGACTGTGCCCTTTCTAACTCTTGTGTCCTTCTCCTTTTGCCTCTGATACTCTAATTTCCGTGTAAAAGCATTCACTCTCACTATATCCATCTCTTTGTTCAAGGAAGAAATGGTACAGTCTCTGACTAGATACGTATCCAACCTGTCCACATATTGATGAACTCTAACTGCCATAGTATCAACTACATTAGGAGTATACATGGCCAGGGAATTAAATTGAAGACTATACTCCCTCACACTCATATTTCCTTGGTGGAGGTTCAAGAACTGATCTGCACGGTCCTCTCAGATCTCTAATGGCAAGTAATGGTCAAGAAATGCCACTTTGAACTCCTTCTAGATAGTTGGAGGTGCATTTATACCCTTAGATTGCTTCTAAGCTTCATACCACAATATAGCCACACCTTTCAACCTATATGTCGCTAACTCGACAGCTTATGTAACACTCACATACATAACATCTAAAGTGCATTGAATCTGATCAATAAAGATTTGGGGATCTTCCTTAGGATCTGACTTGGTGAAGGATGGAGGGTCCAAATTAAGGAAATCACGTATCCGTGTACCAACTACCCTATTCGCACCACCCGCACCTATAACCGGACCTTCCTAACTTTGACCTTGGCTAGCAACTATACGAGTCAATAGTTGGACTGCATTTCTTAGATCCTGCACGGTAGCATTAATAGGTGGTTCTAGGGGAATTTCACTACTTCCGGGTTCATCAGAAGCTGGAGAAGTTGGAGATGTTTGTGACAGAGACTCCTCTTGAACCTCATTTCATTATCTCACCTGACTGGGTATACCAACCACCACTTTTACTCCTTTCACTTTACCTTTGTTTTGCCTGGTTTCTGGCATACTTGCTGTACAACATAATTTAGGGGTTAGACCCAATCTACCTATGACACTTAGCTCTATGGAATGATCTAAAGAACGAAAGGAAAGTAACAACTCCTAAATGCCACATAGCCTCCTACTTATAAATGTGGTGCACAACACATCGATAAACAATATTCTACACAGACACGGCTTTGTAGACTCCCTAGGATGACCAGCTCTGATACCACTTCTGTCACGCTCCAACGTCCCGTTAGGGCGGACTGGCACCTATTGTTAATAAGGCCTGGGAGAACCAACTTGTATCTATGAGCTTTTTACACATATTATAATGGATTTCTATATTTGACATGCCTTTGAAAAAATAAATAGTGATAACAAGACAAAGGGAAATGCATATGGCTAGGCCGTTGGGGCCATAGTGTCTATAGTAGGTGACATGAGCACACTTTAATTTACATAGTCTACAAATCCTCTAGATAAGGAAAAGTATCTGATAAGGGTCGGTGCAGGCCCTGCCTCAACTAACTGTAACAATACAAAAATATAATATCTAGATACACACAAAACTCGGAAGCAACCTGGAGCTTGGTAACAACAGCTAGATATCCTATACTCCTACTGTGGGGATCTACTAGCACCTGTACCTATAAGATGAAATGCAAGTCTCCCGTAGGGGACGTCAGTACGAGATAATATACTGAATATATAAGTCAGGAAATACAGTATATGAAGCAACAACTCAAATGGTATTGTGCACTAGTGTAGGATAAGCGACCACCCTTAGTCATTCTGTGGGATTATGTACTTTATTTTCTTTTTATTACTTTATCTTTACTGTATAATCTGTGCACAACATATAATTCAAATGACTAGCTGATCAGTGGAAAATCAATATCGGGATCGACCCTGGCTAGGTTTTTCCTTAACCCCTTGGGCTACCCCACATGATAGGATCGACCCTAGCTGGGTGATTCTTCCACCCCTCGGTTACCACCCATCAATAGGCAATATACTTTAATTTATCTTTCAATTACCTTTGAGATGATTCTATTGGTGGACGTAATATTGGTGCTGTAGGACTGTAGATACAACATATGACATGTAAATAATCACAAAAGACAACACCATAATGAAAGGAGTAAGTTACACAAATAATGAAATGCATAGGAGGTAGAATGACATATGAACTTTATTTGGTAGAACGAATTCGTGTATCTTGGTATCCAAGTATGTATGCAGATGTAAAGGTGACTATTTATGAGAGAATATGAACATGTGAAAGAGTTGAGACATGGTTAATAGTTGTGTCAGAGTTGGTAAGTGCCTTTTATGTACCAAGGAGGAATCTATGTTTCTTGCCAAACAATACTGAATCAAGTATCCTTATATACTTCGTTGTACGACCTCGCTACTACCTCAATATAACCTTCCCTTCTTCCAAATATTAATCTACAATATAGTAGGTAATAAAACTAACATTATCAGCTAATACATACATCTTGGCAGTCCAATCTCATAAAAAGCAACATATGGGTAGCCAGCAGGTATTTATAATCTCGAGCGTATTCTTTCTACCTTTCCGCCTCTAATCGTATTTTCTAATACACATTATCATATACATATCATGTGCAGCCTGTTTTAGTGACATAATAACCTTACAACAGCCCACAAAGCACAGGACACAACAATTCTACATGACATACAAATTGGCGGCATAACGTTACATCCCTTCGCTATATTATAGCATTGATGATTCCAAAACTTTGTCAATTTCAACCAAATTGTTCCCACAACATTTACACATATAAACAACATTCAAATAGTCTTATAACAGTACCAAATCAGTCATGAGAGACGTGAGGCAATAGCCTTCCATCCATCAGCCCACAAGTTCATACTAAGAACGCAATTGTGATATCCTATAAAAACTCACTTTTGCGGATTGTAAAAGTGCTGCAGCAGCTTAGTTATATCACTAACAAACTATACCTTGTTAAAAACATAAGTCTTACTTCATAATTCAGCCAACCAAGAAGAGAAAATCCTCTTAAATAACAAGAAAAGTTCACAATAATCCTTAGGACACATGTTGTCCAAATTTCCAGTACAAACGTACTAGCATATACATCTTGTTTTTCATGGGATAAGTATAACAAATACATGGATATTTTGACTTACCTTAACATTAAAGGTTCAGGTTTCCTTCAAGAACCCTAGAGGTTGTGTAGGCTTCCTTATGACATGAAATAAAGAGAGAAAAAAAGGCTTTAAGAAAGCTGAAAATTCCTCCATGGTAAAATGATTCAAGGTGCTGCTTTGAGCCCTTTTTAAAGAGTCTCTTGGCCAACTTTCTTTTGACCTTTTGAACACATAATACCACATATTAATAATATGGTGATACAACAGATTGGCCCTCACACTTGGGCCTAAATGAGTCTCAAAGTTGATGGGCCTTAGCTGCCCATTTTCCAAATTCCTATTCACTTAGTTTGAGCCCAATTATCCAAGTGGGATATGGTGTACTTGGGCCCTTTTATTATTCATCTTGGGCTAAAAATAAAGTCATTTTATGATGCTAAAACATGGGCTAAAGGTACACCCTTAAACCAGACTTTATTAATAATCGGACTTGGACAAATTCGACGTCGGGCCTCGTCTCCTTTTAGCTAGAAAATTTAAGCTAAGAAAATGGTGACTCACACGCTATCTTACTAAGTCCTGCAAGCACCTCAATTCTCTCACTTTATTTAGGGATGTGATCTCCTCAATTTGATACAAAACATGTATACACTCGACCCTCTTAAACGTTAGATGCACATATCGCCCTATAACATGAGATTCAAGCACTTTACAAATTGACGCTAATTTAAAAAGCCATATCATGTTTCATTTGCATAGAACTAGTGTTGTAAGATGTGGGGTGTTACATCCTCCCTCCTTAGGAATATTCGTCCTTGAATGTTAGCACAATTGAATAGCTTAACCAAGTTTAAACCTTTGCTTACACAAACTTTTGACAACATACTAAGTTTTCAATCACTTGTACCTATTAGTGTCCCAATTCTGGATGTTGGACTCCTTCTTTAGCTTCAAATAATAAAGGGTATTTTTTATTTCATCGCGTCCTTGGCCTCCCAGTTATTGCTCCTTCTTGCTGGTTTCTCCAAAGTACTTTTACCAAAGATATTTCTTTATTCCTTAGCTTCTTAACTTGATGATCTAGAATAGCAACAGGTACTTCTTCATATGTTAGATCTTCTGTAACCTGCACGTCCTCAATAGGAGTGATACGGGATAGGTCACCTATGTATCTTCGAAGCATTGAGACATGGAAAACTGGATGAACCATTGAAAGCTCTTGGGGTAGATCTAGTTTATATGCAACCTACCCGAACTTCTTAATAATCAGATATGGCCCAATTTAACGTGGGCTTAGTTTTCCATTCTTACCAAATCTCATAACCCCTTTCATTGGAGACACCTTTAAAAATACCCAATCCCCTACTAAGAATTCTAGTCCTCTCCTTCTAGCACCCGCAAATGATTTGTGATGACTTTGGGCTGTTTCTATCCATTGTTGTATTACCTTAACTTTTTCCATGGATTATTGTACTAGATCTGGCCCAATCAAGGTGGTTTCACCCACTTCAAACCATCCAATTGGCGACCTACATTTTCTCCCATACAAAGCTTTGTAAGGTTCTGTCTTGATACTCATGTGGTAGCTATTATTATAGGCAAATTCAATAGGTGGAAAATGGTCCACCCAACTATCTTTAAAGTCCAATTCACAAGCTCACAACATATCCTCAAGCGTTTGAATGGTGCGTTCTGCTTGACCGTCTATTTGACGGTGGAAAGTTGTACTTAAATTCACTTGTGTCCCCAAACTCCTTTGGAAGGACTTCTAAAACTTTGCAGTAAATTCAGAACCTCGGTCAGATATAATAGAGATTGGGACTCCATGTAGCTTGACTATCTTTTTGAGGTATAACTTAGTATACTCTTCAGCTGTATAATCACTCATGACTGGCAAGAAGTGTGCTGACTTTGTGAGTTTGTCAACTGTTACCCATATAGAGTCAAACTTCTAAAATGAGCGAGGCAACCCAGTAAAAAAATCCATAATGGTCATATCCCACTTCCATGTTGGAAGCTATATACACTGCATATAAACTCCTAGCTTTTGGTGTTATACTTTCACTTGTTGGCAATTTGGACATTGAGCCACAAATTCTGCAAGGTCCTTCTTCATGCCTCCCACCAAAACATTCCCTTCTGGTCATGGTATATCTTAGTTGATCCTGGATGGATGGAATATCGGGAAAAATGGGCTTCTTCCATTATCCTCTTTCTTAATCCATTAATATCAGGCACACATAATCCATTTTGTCAATAAAGTACTCCATTTTGTTTAAGGTCAAAGCCTTTTATCATATCCTGACTAACCTTTTCCTTTAGCTGTCATAGAACAGGTTCCTCGAACTATTTTTCTTTCACCTCCATTACTAATGAAGAAACTGTTGTATTATGTACAATAACTCCTTCCTTTAGAGTACAAGAAGGTGAACTCCCAAACTGGCTAGCTGACATAGATCCTCAGCCACTCCTTGACTTATCACAACTTGATCACTAGTATTCATGATTGCCTTATGACTCAGAGCATCGGCTACAGCATTTGCCTTCCCAGGATGGTATAGTATATCAACGTCATAATCCTTTATTTGCTCTAGCCATCTTAAATATCTTAAGTTTAGGTCTTTTGGCTTAAAGATGTATTGCAAGCTCTTATGATCATTATATATATCAACGTGAACCCCATACAAATAGTGGGGCCATATTTTCAGAGCAAATACAACCGCTGCTAACTCAAGATTATGAGTTGGGTAGTTTTTCTCATGTGGTGGTAGCTGTCTAGATGCATAAGAAATTAATTTACAATATTGTGTCAATACACACCCCAAGCCAATTCCTGAAGCATCGCAATATACTGTATACCCCTCGGTGCCTTCTGGGAGTACTAGCACAGGTGCAGAAGTTAGCTTATTTTTCAGCTTCTGAAAGCTCCTTTCACATGCATCATTCCATTGGAACTTGGTCGCCTTATGTGTCAACATTGTTAAAGGTTCAGAAATAGAAGAAAAACCTTCAACAAACCTACTGTAATAACCTGCCAAACCTAGGAAGCTCTAAACTTCTGTGGGTGTTGCTAGTTTTGCCAATCTTTCACAGCCTCTATCTTTTGTAAATCAGCCCTTATTCCCTCATCAAACACAATATCACCCAAGAATGCCACCTGATTTTAGCCAAAATTCACATTTAGAAAACTTGGCATACAACTGTCGATCACAAAGAACTTGTAACACCTGTCGTAAGTGATTTGCATGGTCCTCTTTTGATCTTCAATATACCAAAATGTCATCTATGAATACTCTCATGAATAAATCCAAGAACCGCTTAAATACCCTGCTCATTAGGTCCATAAAAACTGCTGGTGCATTCGTTAGCCCAAATAACATAACAAGAAATTCAAAGTGACCATAGCGTGTTCTGAAAACAGTCTTAGGTATATCTTTCTCCTTCACCCTCATTTGGTGATAACCTGATCTCAAATCGATTTTTGAAAAGCATTAGGCACCCTGTAACTAATCAAATAATTCATCAATCCCGGGGAGGGGGTATTTATTCTTAATTATCACCCTATTCAATTATCGATAGTCGATACACATTCTTAAGGTGTCATCCTTTTTGCGTACAAATAGCACTGGTACACTCCAAGGGAACATACTAGGTCTTATAAAACCCTTCTCCTATAAGTTTTTTAATTGCTCTTTTAGTTCACGCAATTCTGCCGGGGCCATTCTATATGGAGGGATGGAAATAGGTTGAGTGCCTAGAAGTAAGTCAATACCAAAATCTATCTCTCGCTCTGGAGGTAAGCCCGGAAGTTCTTTAAGGAATACATCAACGAATTCATTCACTGCTAGAACTGATTGAAGAGTTGGTGATTCTGTCTTCGTCCCTCACTCTAACTTAATGACATATATATCTCTTATATACCATCTTTCTTGCCTTAAAATAAGAGATGAACTTCCCCTTTGGATCCCTAACATTGTCTTCCCATTCAAGAACAACCTCATTTGGAAAACAAAAGTATACTTTCTTAGTTCAGCAGTCCACGGTGGCATAGCAAGCAGCTAACTAACCCATATCCATTATAACATCAAATTCAACCATTTCTAGCTCAATAAGGTCAGCCAATGTCTCACGGTCACAAATACTTACTTCACAGTCATAATAAACCCTTCTAGCCATAATAGATTCACCGGTTGGTGTAGACACTTCAAATGGTTTCTCCAATAATTTGGGTGTCCTCTTAATATTCCCAGCAACTAGTGGGATAATGTATGAAAATGTAGAACCAGGGTCAATTAATGCATATATATTATGTGAAAAGATGGATAATGTACCTGTGACCACATCAGGTGAAGCTTCTAAATTTTGCCGACTCCCCAGTACATAAGTGCGATTCTGGACTCCCCTAGAGCTAACTGCCCCTCTAACACCTCTACCACAACCTTCAGGTGCTTGTTGACCCCTACCTGTTGGATGAACTAATAATGATGATGTAATAGATGACCCAATAGATTGTGCTATATCACCCATGCGCCTCCTCGAGCAATCTCTTATCATATGCGCTGGCGTACCACACCAATAACAAATGTCTGTCCCAACACGACATGTACTTGAATGACTTCTTCCACACTATTTACAAAGCTGGGTAGGTGTCACTTGCTGACCTGCTGAATATCCCGCTGTCCGCGTGCCTTGCCCTTCACCTTTGGACCAAACTAATTTCTCCTAGACCCCTAAAGTTGTGGTGGAGCACTGGCTGCAGAGTGGGAGAATGATGGCCTAGGAGGTCTATTAGAAAACCGCGGCCTAAACTCACCTTGGGATGGTGCAAACTTCCCGGTAGACCTAGCCCTCTTGGACTGCGCTCTTTCTAACTCTTGTATCCTTCTCCTTTGCCTCTGATCCTCCAATTTCAGTACGAAAGATTGCATTCTCGCTATATATATGTATTTGTTCGAGGAAGCAATGGTACAGTCTCTGAAAAGATACGTATCCAACCTATCCATATATCGATGAACTCTATCTGCCATAGTAGCAACTACATTAGGAGAATACTTGGCCAGGGAATTAAATTGAAGGCTATACTCCCTTACACTCATATTTCCTCCGTGAAGGTTCAAGAACTAATCTGCACGGGCCTCTCGAATCTATAATGGTAAGTAATGGTCAAGAAATTTCTCTTTGAACTCTTTCCTGATAGTTGGAGGTGCATCTATACCCTTAGATTGCTTCCAATCTTCATACCACAATATAGCCACACCTTTTAACCTATATGTCGCTAACTTGACAACTTCTGTACCACTCACATGCATAACATCTAAAGTGCATTGAATTTGATCAATAAAGTCTTGGGGATCTTCATTAGGATCTGACTCAGTGAAGAATGGAGGGTCCAATTTAAGGAAATCACGTATCCTTGTGCCAACTGCCCTATTTGCATGAACTGCACCTATAACCGGACCTTCCTGTCTTTGACCTTGGCCAGCAACTATACGAGTCAATAATTAGACTGCATTTCTCAGATCCTGCACGGTAGCATCAATAGGTGGTTCTGGTGGAATTTCACTACTTCCTTGTTCATCAAGAGCTGGAGGAGTTGGAGATGTCGGTGATAGAGACTCCTTTTGGACCTCATTTCATTGACTCACCTAACTGGGTATACCAACCACCACTTCTACTCCCTTCCCTTTACCTTTATTTTTCCTAGTTTCTGGCATACTTGTTGTTCAAAATAATTTAGGGATTAGACACAATCTACCTATTACACTTAGCTCTATGACACGTTCTAAAGAACGAAAAGAAAGTAACAACTCCTGAATGCTACATAGCCTCCTGCTTATAAATGTGGTGCACAACACATCGATAAACAAGATTTTACATAGACATGACTTTGTAGTCTCCCTAGGATGACCCGCTCTTATACCACTTCTGTGACGCCCCAACGTCCCGTTGGGGCGGACTGGAACCCATAGCCAATAAGGACCAGGAGAACCAACCTGTATCTATGCGCTTTCTATACATATTATAAGGGATTTCTATATTTGACATGCCTTTGAGAAAATACATAGTGATAACAAGACAAAAGAAAATGCATATGGCTAGGCCGTTGGGGCCACATTGTCTAAAGTAGGAGACATAAGCACACTTTACTTTACATAGTCTACAAATCCTCTAGATAAGGAAAAGTATCTGATAAGGGTCGGGATAGGCCCTATCTCAACTAACTGTATAGTACAAATATATAAGCTCTAGATACACACAAAGCTATGAAGCAACCTGGAGCTTATTAACAACAGCTGGATATCCTGTACTCCTACAGGGAGATCTATTAGCACCTGTATCTGCAAAATGAAATGCAAGTCTCCCGTAAGGGACGTGAGTACGAGATAATATACTGAATATATAAGTCAGGAAATACTATATATGAAGCAACAACTCAAATGGATTTGTGCACTAGTGTAGGATAAAAGACCACTCTTATTCATTCTGTGGGATCATGTACTTTATTTTTTTATTACTTTACCTTTACTGTATAAACTGTGCACAATATGTAATACAAATGACCAGCTGATCAGTGGTAAATCTATATCGGGATTGACCCTAGCTAGGCTTTTCCTTAACCCCTTGGGCTACCCCTCGTGATAGGATCGACCCTGGCTAGGTGATTCTTCTACCCCTTGGGTTACCACACATCAATAAGCAATATACTTTACTTTATCTTTCAATTACCTTTGAGGTGATTCTTTTGGTGGTCATAATATTGGAGCTGTAGGACTATAGATACAACATATGACATGTAAATAATCATAAAAGACAACACCACAATGAAAGGAGTAAGTTACACAAATAATGAAATGCATAGGAGGTAGAATGACACATGAACTTTATTTAGTAGAACGAATTTGTGTATCTTGGTACCCAAGTATGTATGCCAATGTAAAGGTGACTGTGTATGGGAGCATATGAACATGTGAAAGAGTTGAGACATAGTTAATAGTTGTGTCAGAGTTGATAAGTGCCTTTTATGTACCAAGGAGGGATCTATGTTTCATGCCAAACAATACGAAATCAAGTAGCCTTACATACCTCGCTGTACGACCTTGCTATTACCTTGAGATAACCTTCTCTTCCTCCAAATATTTATCTAAAATATAGTAGGTGATAAAACTAACATTAGCAGCCAATAGATATATCTTGGCAGCCCAATCTCATAAAAAAATAACATACGGGCAGCAAGCGGGTATTTATAAGCCCGAGTGTATTCTTTCAATCTTTCAACCTCTAATCGTATTTTCTAATACAAATTCTCATATACATATCATGTGAAGCCTGTTTTAGTGCCATAACAGCTTTGCAACAGCCCAAAAAGCACAATACATAACAGTTCTATGCAACATACAAATAAGCGGAATAAAATTACATCCCTTCGCTACATTACAATGTTGACGATTCCAAAACTTTACCAACTTCAACCAAATTGTTTCCACAACATTTATACATACAAACAACATTAAAACAGTCTTATAATACTACCTAATCAGTCATGAAGAACTTGAGGCAATAGCCTTCCATCCATCAGCCCACAAGTTCGTACTAAGAAAACAATTGCGATATCCTATAAGAACTCACTTTTGCGGATTGTATAAGTGCTGAAGCAGCTTAGTTACATCACTAAAAAACTATACCTTGTTAAAAACATAAGTCTTAATTCATAATTCAGCCAACCAAGAAGAGAAAATCCTCTTAAATAACAAGAAAAGTTCACAACAATCCTTAGGACACATGTTGTCCAAATTTGCACCACAAACATACTAGTATATACTTCTTGTTTTTCATGGGATAAGTATAACAAATATATCGATATTTCAAATTACCTTAGCCTTCAAGGTTCAGGTTTCCTTCAAAAACCCTAGAGGGTTGTGTAGGCTGCCTTGTGAAGTGAAATAAAGAGAGAAAAAGAGGCTTTAAGAAAGCTGAAAATTGCTCCAAGGTAAAATGATTTAAGGTGCTGCATTGAGCCCTTTTAAAGAGTCTCTTGGCCGACTTTATTTTGACCGTTTGACCACATAATACCACATAATAATAAGCTAGTGAGGTAGCAACTTGGCCCTCACACTTGGGCCTAAATGGCTCTCAAAGTTGATGGGCCTTCGCTACCCGTTTTCCAAATTCCTCTTTACTTAGTTTGGGCCCAATTAGCCAAGTGGGTTATGGTGTACTTTGGCCCTTTTCTTATTGATCTTGGGCTAAAATTAAAGTCCATTTATGATGCTAAAACATGGGTTAAAGTTACACCCTTAACATGGACTTTATTCATAATCGGATTTGGACAAATTCGACGTCGGGCCTCGTCTCCATTTAGCTAGCAAATTTAAGCTAAGCAAGTAGGTGACTCACCTGCGAGCTTACTAAGTCCTACAAGTACCTTAATTCTCTCACTTTGTTTAGGGCCGTGATCTCTTCAATTTGACACAAAACATGTATACACTCGAACCTCTTAAGCATTAGACGCACATATCGCCCTATAACATGAGATTCAAGCACTTTTAAAAATTGATGCTAATTTGAAAAGCCATATCATGTTTTATTTGCATAGGACTAGTGTTGTAAGATGTGGGGTGTTACATCAAGAACCCCAACATTGGTCGTCACTAATCTATGTCTATGAAGCCTCTATAACTACTGTCTAAGAAGGTCCCATGACAGGCCATGACTACCCCAATTAAAGAAAATAACTTAAAGGACTGAAAAGATAAACATGTCCTCCGAAAGCAAGGGAAGACTCACCAAGTCTCTATTTGGGGGATCTACAAACCTCAATGATTAGCCTGCAGAAGTCCTCTGTCTACAAAATCTGTATCATAAAATAATATAGCACTAGAGGTGCATTAGTACGTAGAATATACTGTATGTAAAACGTGCTAAAATAAATAGTATACAATATCATCATGTCATCAATCACTCATCCTCAACTCAGAGTAGGAAATAGGACTCTATCACCTCACTATCCATCAGAACATTAGAAAGTCATATCAACTTCAGAATACTATCACCATGAAACCTATCTGGGAGTTTCTATAACTGACAACCACCATCTATGAGCCGGTGATGATACAACAAAAAGATGTTGTTGCCACATCTGTCTAGTACTTTGCCGGGGTACAGGAAAAGTATATCGGGGATCCAGAAAGAAGTTTTTCAAGCGTTCTGCAAGGGAAAGAAAACCTCTGCTTTCATAGTCCAATCCTTTTCTATGTTGGCCAAGTAGTTAATGAGTCCAAATGGAACTCACTTTTACCCATTTCGATGGTAATACTTCTCCCAACACACAACATGCTCATAAGTCTATCAATACATCAAGGGTTTCTATCACTTGTCCCCTACAGACATGATTACTCAACTCATCTCATCATCTTCACCTCAAAGACTAATATTATTCCTTCAAATCTAAGGTCCGGTCTCATTAGTCTCTAAGAGCATATAACACTCCAATTTTTTTAAAAGCTAAGACCGAGTCACCCTTCATATAACATAGGATTTTAATTGAGGATTTTTAATTGAGCATATATTTTAAAGTCAATTTCTTAGTATGGAATAGAATTAGAGCCGATATGAGGTCGTAATTCTAACGTATGATTTTATAAAAGTTAGGTGAACCAATGACTTGTAAGTTTTATATACATTCTAGGATCAATTCCTAAGCATTTAAATTATATTAGGTATGATTTAGAGTCATAAGGGATCTTTTACATCAATCCAAATTCAAAGAGTTTCTAGCAACTAAGTTTTTGTATGAGTCAATAGAAGGGTCAACTTCAAATGATCATATCTCCTAAAGTATAATGATTTAGATGACCCATAATATATAGAATCAAATATATTTTAATTAGCTTTCTAACTCATCTAATTTTGCATTAAACGGAGTTCGTGGTAGAAAGTTATGACCATTTTTGTGAAGGGGTGCAGAGTTGTCCGAAGGTTCGCGCTCGGAGCACATCACAAACCCTAATTGGAGGAGTTAATGACGTTTTTTCATTATAATTTGAGGCTATTTTTATCCTAACACCTATGAGAGTCTAATTATGGTCCCAAAACCTATACAAAGTCAGTTTTCATAATCAAAAACCCTCTCCATTCTCTCCTAAACATAAACGC
>JAABOM020053328.1:0-15524 GCA_011800125.2 Solanum clarkiae | reverse complement strand
TTACCAATGACTTCCCAAGGGCCCAAGGTGTTGGTGGTGTGGTAATGTGTGTTCAAAATGTGGTAGGGGTCATGGGGGTGTATGTTTGAAAGACACTAATACATGTTATAGATATGGGGAAGTAGGTCAAGAAAAGATTAATTGTCCACGTAATCGCAACAAGGGTAAGGAGGTTCGTCCACAAGGTGCAAATGCGGTTCCTTTGGGGAGAGGTAGTCAACAAGGTAGTGCCCCAAGGCACAATTGGTTCTATGCATTGTAATAGAGGCAAGGGGTTGAGGAGCTTCTCAATGTCGTCACTGGTATTTAAAAGTCTATGATTTTGGTGAGTATGGATTGATTAATCAGGGTGCCACTCTTTCTTTTGTTACCCCTTTTGTTGCCAAAAAGTTCCATGTTGATCCCGAGTTGTTGTGTGAGTCTTATGACGTGTCTACTTTTATTGGTGCATCTATTATTGCTAGAAAGGTTTATTGAAATTATCCTATTTGCGTTTTGCTTAAGATATTGCTTTATGATGTTGTTGAGTTGGAAATGGTGGATTTTGATGTCATACTTGGGATGGATTGGTTGGATGCATACTATGCCTCTATTGATTGTAGAACCCATATGGTCAAATTCCAATTCCCAAATGAACCCGTCCTTGAGTGGGAGAGTCATGATGTGGTGGTTAAGGGTAGGTTCATCTCTTGCATTAAAACCTGTAAGTTGATCTCGAAGGGGGTGTCTCTATCATCTGGTGAGGGTAAAGGATGTGGAGTCCTTGGTCCTTCCTTTAGAGATGGTTCTGATTATAAATGAGTTCCTTGATGTCTTTCAAAATGACCTTCCTGGTGTTCCTCCAAAATGAGAAATAGATTTTAGTATAGACCTGCTTTCCAATACTCAACCCATTTCTATTTTCCCTTACCGTATGGCCCTGGCGGAGTTAAAGGAAGTAACGATCCAAAAAAATGCCTAAAAATGTGCCTTAAAAGTACCTAGAAACTTTCTTTCCATATATCTAAAACTCCATTTGAAATTTCAAAAATCCGACTTCATATTCTTGTTCAGGGGTTCCAAATTAGGGTGACAAGGGTCTAAGCTCGATTTTAAAGCCAAGGAATCAAATTATGAAATTAGTAGGCATCCGGGACCTCTCCACAATGCGGAGAGGTGTTATTTCTGCACTGTCTTTTCCCAGTTCACCAATATTTTTCTAAGACGTGGACCTAAGTTTTCCCAAATGCATTTTTACCTATACTTAGCCTTATCTCAACCTGATATCACCCTAAACATTTCCCGATATTTCCCCAAATACTTAGACTCATTTCTATTCCTAAATTTAAGTCCCAAACTCACGGCCAACCTCAAGGATTTCTTCAAGGATCTCCCCCAAGCTTCAAATCTCCATTAAAGTCTTCTTTAAGAACTTCACAAAAGCTAAGGTATGTGGTGTTGAACCATTGGGTCCTTTCATCTATGATGACTAAATCCTCTTTTACTTAATATTGCATGATTTAAAGTTGATTTTACATGTGGGTCTTGTATATTTAGAAATTTACTACACAATGATTTTAGTTCATGAAAGTATGGTTGTTTTATTATGTTTTAAGCTTCAAATCTTGGATCTAATATTGGATTTGATGAGGGGTTTTGACATGAATGTCTTGGGGGTGTTGCAAGGTGTTTATTAAAGGTTTTACCTCTGATTTTCCTGCATGATTTCATCTCTAAATTGCATGCTCTTTTACCCCTATTACACACCCCTAAGGTGTTTGATAAAATATCCGGTTATAGTTTCTTAAGAAAATGAAGGTCCAAAGAGTGATATTTGATATGAATGATGTTATGATGATGAAAAAAGCTTATGTATATGGTATAATTGACTATATGATGATGAAATGACCTTATGCATATGATGTACTTTATATAAAGTGCTGCATTAGACCATGCCCGATCTGGGAGTACAAGATCCCGGGTAACCTAGAATGAGGGTTAATACTCATCTCCACTAGGGTGAAGGGGTGACATCCTCACTAATCTAGATGGGGGTTTATACTCATCAATCGAGATGGGGGTTTGTACTCATCCACTTAGGTCATAGGGCGGCATAATTATCAAGCAGAATGGGGGTTCATACTCATCCATCTAAGTGATGGGGCGGCATCATCACTAACCCTAAGGGGTTTACACCTTGCAAAGCTAGCTGGGTCTCTTCTTCACATATGATATCTTATAAGAGCATGAGTTACTTAAGCATGTTCTTACTTATGCATGGATACATGTCATCTTGCTATATTATGCATATTGCCTATTGTTATGCATGTTGATCATGAAACTTATCTCTTGTTGTATTGCATCCTACATTCTGAGTACATTCAAACATGCTAATACATACTATTTCCTACATGATATCACCATGTAGGGACCGGTGCCCAAGTTGATCATCCTCCTCCTCCACTTGACTACACGGTGCTATTCCAAGCTTGTTGGTGAGTCCTCATTTCGAAGACGTTGGTCTAAGTTACTATTATCCTTGTATTGAGAAACTTCCTTATGTTCTATTGACTGTGAGGGTGAGCCCGGTAGGTTGTCTTGGCCCCCGCTATATCCATGTATTAGAGGTGCTTGTTGGACATATTGTGTACTTATGTATGAGCTTTGACTCTTGATTCTTTATTGTGACGTTTATGCAAGCTTTCCCTCAGTCCCATTTCCCCTTGTTCATGTTTCTTATGACGTTTTATATTGCTTTCGCGACTAAGGATGTGTAATGATATGTTATGAGGCTTATTTGGGGTTCCTTCGGGTTCCCCATTCAACGGTCATGTTTAGGCCCGAGATTTGGGTCGTGACAAACTTGGTATCAGAGTATTAGGTTGATACATCCTTGGAGTCCACCACACTACGCAGCTCAGAGTCCTATTCATGGTTGTGAAGAGTGCCATGCCTATGAATAGGAGGTTATGAGGCATTTTAGGAAATATTGCCCTTCTTTATGTCATAAGTCGTGCTATAGAGTTATGATAAGTATTCCCCCCTAACGATTGTTCTTTTCTAAGCTTGATCATGCCGAATACTAGAGGAAGATGAGCCCAAACTCCCAAGGAGCAACCTACCAATAGTGAGCTCCAGGATGCTTTTACTATGCTTGCCCAAGTGGTGGCCAACCAAGTCCAACAAGGGGCCCAAGCCCCTCATGGGCCCAAGCCCCTCATGCTACTACTCCGGGAGCTAAGGTAAGGGACTTCATGAGGATGACTCCTCTAGTTTTCCATGGGTCAAAGATGGATGAGGATCCATAAGAGTTTATTGATGAAGTCTACAAAATCTTGTCGATCATGGGTGTTGGGCCAAATGAGAAGGAAGAGTTGGCGGTATACCAACTCAAGGAGGTAGCCAAACTTTGGTTTGATCAATGGAAAAGTGAGAAATGTAATGGCTATATTGTGCTTTGGGAGGAATTTAAATTGTCCTTCCTTAATCGGTTCTTCCCTCTTGAGCTTAGGGAAGTAAAGTTAGTTGAGTTTATGAACTTCAAACAAGGCGGTATAAGTATGAGGGAATATACCCTCAAATTTAATCAACTTTCAAATTATGCTCCTCACTTGGTGGCCGACTCTAGGTCAAGGATGAATAAGTTTGTCATGGGGGTTTTTGAATTAGTAAGTGAAGAATGTCGGTCTGCCTTGCTTATTAGTGACATGAACTTGTCTCAATTGATGACATATGCCGAGAAAATGGAGGATGAGAAGTTGAGAAAGAAGAGGGGTCATGAGGCCAAGAGGGCCCGATTTGAGGGTAGGTTCCACAAGGGCTTTAGACTTCCATAAGGCCAAAGGCCTCCTCAAGCTACAATTAGAGAGTTTACTAATGACTTCCCTAGACCTCAAGGTAATGGTGGGGTGGCTCTTATTGATGTGTGTCCTAGATGTGGGAAGAGTCATAATGGCCCGTGTTTGAAGGGTACTAGTGCATGTTATGGTTGTGAAGAGCTTGGTCACAAGAAAGTAGATTTTCCAAGAAATCGTAGCAAGGTTCGGGGTGCAAATGCGATTCCATTATATAGAGGTGATCCTCAAGGTTATGCCCCAAGGCACAATCTATTATATGCTTTACATGAGAGGTAAGGGGTTGGTGAGGTCCCTGATGTTGTTACCGGTATGTTGAAAATCTTTGATCTTGATGTATATATTTTGATTGATCTGGGTGCTACCCTTTCCTTTGTTACCCCCTTTGTTGCTAGAAAGTTCCATGTTGAGTCGGAATTGTTGCATGAGTCATATGAGGTGTCCACTCCTATTGGTGCCTCTATTGTTGTTAGGAGGGTGTATAGATATTGTTCGGTTTGCATCTTGCATAAAATATTACATTGTGATCTTATTGAATACGATATTGTTGATTTTGATGTTATTCTTGGTATAGATTGGTTGTATACCTACTATGCTTCTATTGATTGTAGAACTCATAGGGTCAAGTTTCAATTCCCAAATAAACCCATCCTTGAGTGGGAAAGTTATGATATGGTAGTAAGGGGTAGGTTCATCTTATACATTAAAGGCCATAGGTTGATTTCTAAGGGGTGTTTGTATCATCTTGTGATGGTTGAAGATGTGGAGTCCAAAGTTCCTTCCATTGAGTCAATTCCGGTTGTAAATGAATTTCTTGATGTCTTCCAAAATGACCTTCCCGGTGTCTCTCCCGAAGGGGGGGGATAGATTTTGGCATAGATCTCCTTCCCAATATCCAATCTATCTCTATTCCCCCTTACCATATGGCCCCGGCAGAGTTGAAGGAGTTAAAGGAGTAATTGAAAAATTTGTTGGAGAAGGGATTTATTAGACCTAGCCAATCACCTTGGGGTACACCGGTGTTGTTTATAAATAAGAAAGATGGGTCACTTAGAATGTATATTGACTACCGGCAACTCAATAGGGTCAGTATAAGGAATAGATATCCTCTTCCAAGAATTGATTACTTGTTTGAACAATTGCAAGGGGATAGCTTTTTCTCTAAGATTGATCTTTAGTCCGAGTACAATCAAGTGAGGATGAGGGAGTGCAATATTCCCAAGACAGCCTTCCGAACTAGATATGGGCACTATAAATTTGTGGTAATGTCCTTTGGATTGACTAATGCACCATCTATCCTCATGGAACTAATGAATAGGGTCTTCAAGCCCTACCTTGATTACTTTGTTGTGGTTTTCATTGATAAGATTTTGATCTATTCACATAGTAGGGAAGATCATATGGGCCATTTGAGGGTTGTGTTGCAAAGATTGAGGGAGGAGAGATTGTATGCTAAGTATGACAAGTGTGAATTTTGGTTGGAGGAGGTTGCATTCTTTGGTCATGTAATGTCGGGGGATGGTATAAAAGTGGATCCTAAGAAAACCGACGTGATTAGGAATCGGCCTAGACCATTGACCCCGTTGTATATTAGGAGTTTCTTGGGCCTTGTGGGTTACTAGAGTAGGTTTGTGAATGGGTTCTCCTCCATTGCTTCTCCTACGACAAAATTGATTCAAAGGAAGGTTAAGTTTGTGGGGATCGATGAATGTGAGAAAAGCTTCCAAACATTGAAAGATAGAGTTGTGTTCTCTCCTATATTTTCACTACCAGATGGGCTTGAGGGTTTTGTTGTGTATTGTGATGCATCTAGAGTTGGTTTGGGTCGTGTGCTACTGCAAAATGGTACGGTCATATCCTATTCTTCTAGGCAACTCAAGGTGCATGAAAAGAACTACCCTACCCATGATCTTGAATTAGCCGCCGTGGTGTTTGCATTAAAGATTTGGCGACATTATTTGTATGGGGTGCATGTTGATGTCTTCACCGATCATAAGAGCCTTCAATATGTCTTCACTCAAAAAAGATCTTAACTTGAGATAAAGAAGGTGGCTAGAACTTCTTAAGGACTGTGATATGAGTATGTATTACCATCCGAGTAAGGAAAATATTGCGGCGGATGCTTTGAGTTGGGTGTCCATGGGTAGCCTAGCCCATTAGAATGGTGGTGAAAGGGAGATGGCTAGGGAGGTGCATAGGTTGGCTAGATTGGTGGTGAGGTTGGAAGATATGGGTAATTGTGTTGTTATAATTGGTGATTCTAAATCTTCTTTGGTTGATGAGGTGATATCAAAATAAGATCTAGACTCCTCCTTGCTTGAATGAAGGACTTAGTAAAAGTGGGCAAAAGAGAGGTTTTCTCACAAAGGGGAGATGAGGCCCTTAGATACAAAAGTAGGTTGACTGTGCCATGTGTTGATGGTTTGAGGGACAAAATTCTTGATGAAACCCATAATTTCTCTTATTTAATCCACCCCGGTTCCACCAAAATGTATAGATACTTGAGAGATATGTAATTGCGGAGAGGCATGAAGAGGAACATTGCCAAATTTGTTTCCGGTTGCCATAGTTGCCAACAAGTCAAAGCCGAACATCAAAGGCCGAGTGGCCTAACCCAAGACCAAATGACAAAGCTAGCTTGGTCTCTTCTTCACATATGATATCTTATATGAGCATGAGTTACTTAAGCATGTTTTTACTTATGCATGGATACATGTCATCTTGCTATATTATGCATATTGCCTATTGTTATGCATGTTGATCATGAAGCTTATCTCTTGTTGTATTGCATCCTACATTCTGAGTACATTCAAACATGCTAATACATACTATTGCCTACATGATATCACCATGTAGGGACCGGTGCCCAAGTTGATCATCCTCCTCCTCCATTTGACTACACGGTGCTATTCCAAGCTTGTTGGTGAGTCCTCCATTTCGAAGACGTTGGTCTAAGTTACTATTATCAGTTATGATTTCTTGAGGAAATGAAGGTCCAAAGCATGAGATATGATATGAATGATGTTATGATAATGAAAAGACCTTTTGTATATGATATAATTGACTATATGATGATAAAATGAACTTATGCATATGATGTATTCTATACAAAGTGTTGCATTAGACCATGCCCGATATAGGGGGACAAGAGCCCGAGTAACCTAGAATGAGGATTAATACTCATCTCCACAAGGGTGACAGGGTGGCATTGTCACCAACCTAGATGTGGATTTATACTCATCAACCGAGATGGGAGTTCGTACTCATCCACCTAGGTAATAGGGCGGCATAATCACTAACTGAGATGGGGGTTCATACTCATCCACCTAAGTGAAGGGGCGATACTATCACTAACCCCAAGGGGTTCATACCTTGAAAAGCTAGCTTGGTCTCTTCTTCACATATGATATCTTATATGAGCATGAATTACTTAAGCATGTTTTTACTTATGCATGGATCATATATGCCATCTTGCTATATGATGCCTATTGCCTATTGTTATGCATGTTGATCATGAAGCTTATCTCTTGTTGTATTGCACCCCACATATTTAGTACATCCAAACATACTAACACATACTTTTGCCTACATGATATCACTATGTAGGGACCAATGCCTAAGTTGATCATCCTCCTCCTCCACGTGGTTAGACGGTGCTATCCCAAGCTTGTTGGTGAGTCCTCCATTTCGGGGACCTCGGTCTAACTTACTATTATCCTTATATTGAGACACTTCCTTATGTTCTATTGACTACAAGGGTGAGCCTAGTAGCTTGTCTTGGTCCACGCTATATCTATTTATTAGAGGTACTTGTTGGACATGTTGTGTACTTACATATGAGCTTTGACTCTTGATTCTTTATTATGACGTTTATGCAAGCTTTTCCTTAGTCCCATTTCCCCTTAATCACGTTTCTTATGATGTTTTATATTGCTTCACAACCAAGGATATATAATGATATGCTATTAGGCTTGTTTGGGGTTCCTTCGGGTTCCCCATTCGTCGGTCATGTCTAGGCCCTAGTCTTACATCGTGAGAAAGGAGTTGAAGGAGCAATTGAGGGATTTGTTGGAGAAGGGTTTTATTTTGCCTAGCCAATCACCTTGGGATGCACCATTATGTTTTGTGAAGAAGAAATATGGGCCCCTTAGAATGTGTATTGACTACCGGCAACTCAATAAATTCACCATAAAGAATAAGTATCCTCTTCCAAGGATTGATAATTTTTTTGACTAATTGCAAGGGGCTAGTCACTTCTCTAATATGTATATTTGGTCTGCATATCATCAATTGAAGGTGAGGAAGTGTGACATTACCAAGACGACCTTCCGGACTAGGTATGGGCAATATGAGTTTGTTGTGATGTCCTTAGGGTTGAGCAATGCACCTGCCATCTTCATGGATCTTATAAATAGGATCTTCAAACCCTACCTTAATTTATTTGTTATGGCCTTCATTGATGATATTTTGATCTATTCTCATAGTTATTAGGAATATAAGAGTCATTTGAGGGTACTGTTATAAAGATTGAGGGAAGAAGAGTTGTATGCTAAGTATAAGAAGTGTGAATTTTTGTTGAAGGAGGTTTCCTTCCTAGGTCATGTGGTGTCGGGGGACAGTATCAAGGTGGATCCTAAAAAGACAGATGTGATTAGAAATTGGCATAGACCATTGGCCCCATCGGATATTAGGAGTTTCTTACGTTTAGCGAGTTACTACCGGAGATTTGGGAATTCGTTCTCTTCTATTGCTTCTCCTATGACCATGTTGACTCAAAAGAAAGTCAAATTTGTATGGACCGATGAGTGTGAAAAGAGTTTCCAAATATTAAAAGATAAGCTTGTGTCCGCTCCTATATTGTCACTACCGGAAGAACTAGAAGGGTTTGTTGTGTATTGTGATGCTTCAGGGGTTGGTTTGGGTTTTGTGTTAATGTAAAATTGTAAGGTTATGATCCAATCCTTCTAGAAAACTCAAAGTACATGAGAAGAATTATCCTACCCATGATCTTGAATTAGCCGCCATGGTCTTTGCTTTGAAAATTTGGCGTCACTGTTTATATTGGGTGCATATTGATGTGTTCACTGATAATAAGAGTCTCCAATATGTCTTCACTGAAAAGGACCTCAACTTAAGACAAAGAAGGTAGTTAGAACTTCTTAAGGACTACAATATGAATGTATATTATCATCCCGGTAAGACTAACGTGGTGGCCGATGCTTTGAGTAGGCTTTCCATGGGTAGCCTAGTACATGTTGGTAATGGTGGCAAAGGGGTGGTTAGGGACGTCCATTGGTTGGCTAGATTGGGAGTTAGGTTGGAAGAGGTGGATAATGGGGGTTTTGTTGTAGTTGATGTCTCTAAATCTTCATTTGTTGAGGAGCTGAAAGCTAAGCAATATCTTGACCCTACTTTGTTAGAATTGAAGGCATTAGTAAAGGGTGGTAAGGTAGAGGTTTTCTCACAAGGGGGAGATGGTGCCCTTAGGTACCAAGGTAGGTTGTGTGTGCTTTTTGTTGATGACTTGAGGGAGAAGATTCTTGATGAAGCTCATAATTCTTCTTATTCCATTCACCTCGATTCTACCAAAATGTATAGAGATTTGAGGGACGTGTTTTGGTGGGAAGGTATGAAGAGGGACATTGCCGAATTTGTTTTCGGTTGTCCTAGTTGCCAACAAGTCAAAGCCGAATATCAAAGGTCGAGTGGCTTAACCCAAGATATATAAATTCCTACTTGGAAGTGGGAAGAAATTAATATGGATTTTGTGGTTGTGTTGCCCAAACCTAGAAAGGGTTTTGATTCCATTTGGGTTATGGTTGATAGGATGACGAAATTGGCTCACTTTCTATCGGTTAAGACCATATATGGAGGTGACGATTATGCTAGATTGTACACTCATGACTTGTTGAGGTTTCATGAGGTTACTTTGTCCATTATATCGGATCGTGGTGCTCAATTTACTTCACATTTTTGGAGGTCCTTTCAAAAGGATCTTGGTACAAGAGTTTAACATATTATGGCCTTTCACCCTCAAAAGGATGGCCAAGTCGAAAGAACTATCCAAACTCTTGAGGACTTGCTTAGGGCTTATGTATTTGAGTTTAAGGGTAGTTGAGATGATTATCTTCCATTGATTGAGTTTGCCTATAATAATAGCTATCATTCTAGAATCTGTATGGCCCCTTTTGAGGCTCTCCATGGTAGATGTTGTAGATTATCGGTTGGGTGGTTTGAGATTAGAGAGGTGGCTTTGTTGGGAATAGATCTGGTTATGGAGGCTCTTATGAAGTCTAGGATGATTTGAGAAAGGTTGAAGATGACCCAAAGTCGCCAAAAGTTCTATGCCGATGTGAGGAGAAAGGGATTTTGAATTCAAAGTTGGTGATTGAGTCTATTTGAAGGTGTCACCCATGAAGCGTGTGGTTCATTTTGGTAATAAGGACAAGTTGAGTCTAAGATATGTGGGTATTTATAGGGTAATGAGGAGGGTTGGCAAGGTAGCTTATAAGTTAGAATTTCCTAGTGAGATGGATTTGGTTCATCCGGTCTTTCATGTATCCATGTTGAGGAAATGTGTGGGAGACCCTAATGCTATTATGACTCTTGATATTGTGGGTGTTCTTGAAGACAACTTGACTAAGAGGTTCTGGTGCAAATTTTGGATGGACAAGTGAAGATATTGAGGAACAAGGATATGGCTTTCGTTAAGGTCCTTTGGAGGAATCAACAAGTTGAAAGTGCTACTTGGGAGGCCGAAGCAGACATGCAAAAGAGATATCCTTCTTTCTTCAATTTACTCAAGCTTAAGGTAAAAATTCTAAGTCCTTGATATGATCTCAAGTCTTATGTTCATCCCTTATGTCATTTGCATACATTCATGTTTAAATTGAAGAGTTCATGATGATTTTTACATTTATGTTAAGATTTTTTAAATGATGTTAACTGCATAGTTGCACCCTTATGTGGGCTAAAATTATCTTGATTACATCTCTCATATACGTTCTTTGACATTCGAGGATGAATGTTACCAAGGATGAGATATTGAAACGACCCCAAAAAGTTCCCGAAAACGTGCCTCGGAAGTGCCCAAAATCATAATTTCTATATATCTCAAAAGTCATGCATTATTTCAGAAATACAACTTCATATTCTTGATCAGGGGCAAAATTGAGTGGGTAATGGGTCTAACCCTGATTTTAGAGCAAATAAATCAACATTTCAATTTCCTAAAAATCTAATTCTAGTGAGGTTTCTGCGCCCCTGGCGCGAAGGGCCAAGGGCGTGCCTCAATACATTTTTTTAAGCAGTTTTCTTGTTTGGTCCAAGACTTTTGGCTCTTGGACCTATGCCTTCTCATGCGTGAAAATACCTATACTTAGCCATATTTCACCTTCATATCATATATGACATTCCCCAATACTCTCTCAAACCCTTAGGCTAATATTTCTCTCAAAATTCAAGTGTCCAAATCTCTTCCGGATCTTAAGGAATTCATCCAAGCTTCAAGTCTCCATTCAAATCTTCATCAAGAAATTCTCCAAATCTAAGGTATGTGAGTTTCATTCATGGTTCCTTTCACCCATGAAGCCCAAGTTTCATTTTTACCTTAATTGCGTGATTTCAAATTGATTTATTATGGGTCTTACTTATTATGAATTAGACTGTGAATTATGTTGTTTTTTCATAAACATGTGACTGTTTGAGCATGTTTTAATATATGAATCTATGGTCTATTGTTTGATTTGATGAACGGTTTTAATGTACATTGCTTGAGGGTGTTACCAAGCATTTATGGATGATTTTACATTGAATTTTCTTGCATGATTTTCATCCCTAAATTGCATTGTTTTACACTAGAACTACATACCCACCAAGTGTTTGATAATATGTTCGGTTATGATTTCTTGAGGAATTGAAGGTCCAATGCATGTCTTATGAGTTGAATGACTTTATGATTATGAAAAGAATGTCTGTATATGATATTATCCTATATTCTGTTGTGAATTAACTATGCACCATTCGAGGAAAGGGGGGTTGTGAGCTCGGGTAATCATGTAGAGAGGTTTGTACCTTGATAACCATGTCGAGGGGTTTGTACCATGATAATTGGGTTGAGGGGTTGGTACCTCAATCACCATGATGGTAGGATGAGACGATTTCCCAACCAATCGAGGAGTTTGTATCTTGATAACCGAGTTGAGGGGTTGGTACCTCAATCACCACAGGTGGTAAGATGAGACGATCCACCAACCAATTTAGGGGTTAGCACCTCAATAGACTATGAATTCTATAATGATGGTATCTTCTTGAACATGTATTATGTTCTATGTAAGCGTGATGTACTTCAATCATCTTCCATGCATGCCATATTATTATACGATACTCATTGCCCATGCTTATGCATTTCGATTATGTTGCTTATCTCTTGTTGCATTGCATCCTACATACTTAGTACATTCAAACGTACTAAGAATACTTTATGCCTATATGATGTCACCATGTATGAATCGGAGCCCCACTTGAGTATCCTCCTCCACATGGCTAGTTCTCTCATTCTAGTTGGTGAATTCTCCATTCCGGAGACAATGTCTATGATATCATGCTATGTACTAAGACTATCTTTTTTTTATGTATGTATTGACTATGAGGGTGAGCTCGGTTGGTTGTGTTGGCCCCCCTCCTATCTAAGTTTTAGAGGTGTTATTGGACATATTATGTATTGAGCCTTCACTCTCTTGCTTGAATGTTTATATTACAAAAGTTTCCCTTTAGCCCTTTGCATTATTTCTAATCTAATTATGTTGTTTAATTGCTTCCATGACCATTGATGTGGAATGATATGTTAAGAGGCTTGTTTGGGGTCCCTTCGGGTTCCCTATTCGTCGTGTCACGTCTAGACCCTAGGCTTGGGTCGTGACACTTAGCCGTGGATCCATTCACCTATTCGTTCCCTGATTGTGCATAATTTTACATCTTGGGCTTATAGGGGATCAGGGGGCGTTCAGGATTAGACACTAGGGCCTTACACCTACGTATAACTGACCGTTGTTCTGATAATGTGGAGAGCTGAGCTCTGTGATGATTCTATGGGATTCTGTGATGGTTTTAAGGGATTCTGTGATTTTCTATTGGTATTATTATTGTGCACGGGTGTACCTTCTGGTCTTATGGGGTCCAGTCGGCGTACAGGCATAGGTACTAGGGCCTTGCACTCACGTAAAATGCTATACCTCAATTAGGGGCAGTTGTGGAATCGGTCGATAAAGCCTTCGGTAGTCCGTATCAATGTTCAGTACTTGGGTTGGTTCCGATTATCATTGTTCTTCATGTCGATTTCTTCAGTTGTGGTTTAAGGGTTCCCAGACATTCCTATGCCTTGATCTGAGTTTGTTTTGCTACACTGTTGTAGTTCTATACATTTGGACTTTATTTATGTTCACTATTTCACTCTGTCAGCCGATGATGCCTAATAGGTGCCTTATCTGGTACTCAACCCTATTTCTACATTTCCTATGGTGCAGGTCCAGGTGCGGGCCATGATAGCTGAGTTAGAGAACTTTAGGAGTGCTTAGGACACTTTTTGTGAGCACCGACAACTCTTACTTTTTCACAGTCTCCTTCCCATTGATAGCTGCCTTTTGCATCCGGACATCAGCCATATATTGTAGCGTTTGGTACTTATAAGTGAACTCCTGGTTTTGTATGCTATTATGATTATTGATACATGTATATGAATATGTTCTTGCATCTATTGTAGCTCTGTACAGTTGACTTCCAGGTTCTGGGTAGGTTTTAGTATAGATATATTATTATTAATCGATTTGGGTAGACTAGAGAGCTAGGACAGGTACCGTTAGGTTGGGAATTGACTTGCCTATAGGTGGGACTAGCAGACGCCATCATGACTGGGACCGGGTCATGAAAAAAGCAAATGCCCGCGCGCACAAACAGAGGGAAGAAGACGACAATGATTTGGGTGTTGTTGTAAAGATCCGACATAGGGTCCTAGTCGTCGCATGGTGAATGAGATACTCGAAGGCACTTCACCCTGACCATCTTAAGAAATTCAAACATTCCACTAAAATATTGTGGAAAATAAAGGGAAAGGGGACTATGGTCCTTTTTAGAGCAATGAAGCAACATTAAAAAACAACATGATAACGAACATAGTTTGTCTATATGCAAAACAGCTAATACATAGGTGGACGGAATCGGTAGACCCAATTTTCATCAATAGAAAAGACTCCATAATTGTGCAACATAGAAAGTAAATGCCTCAAAGGACCATAAATACATCATCTCAAAAATAAATACAAGATAAACAAAGAAAATAATAGACTCCCGAACTAAGGATTCATCACAAATAAATATGCTAGTCTTGATTGCTAAATACTATCCACGAGATAGTGGTGGAGTGTCTGTCCCTATATAGTCAAATTAGGCAGGCAAAATATGCGTTACTATGTTGGAATGAACTAAACATATAAGATGCAATGTGTGTGTGAAATTGTAATGTCGTCAGTCATAATTATAACATATATATATATATATATATATATATGAGATGTAAGGTACATAAAGTGAGCTTATGTTTGTACAAGGAATATAGCTCAATATGAATAATAGTCAATGCATGAGAAAGCACATGTAATGAAATCATATCATATGATCATAAACTTGTGGGAGAAGACCTTAATCGATATATAAGCCCATATGAGGTACTAGATGGAATCCAACATAACTCCTTACATTGGCATGGGGAGACCACTTACTAGGTGAAACTCCATCAACTTTGCATGCATCTTAATAACAAAAATGTCCTATGTGGATTCACTAGTCTAGCCTGCAAGGGCTCCTATGATGGCACATATTTAGGGACTTTGAGATTTAGGTTTTAGGGGCCATGCCTTAACTAACAAAATGAATCCCAATCTCAAGTTCACTCGGTGCTAAGTAATCCCACAGAATCTTTTAAAATATAATTTGGAATCACAAGTAGCAATCCTAGGAGTAGCTTGAACATAGGAACCACCGAGTGAGAATTATCCTTTCATCTTGGAGACCTCTCTTTTAAACATATTTTAGGGTAATTGTCAATGTGCATATATCTATGATGAATCTTTACTTTAAAATTTAACTTTAATGCCCTAATCATCATCATAAATCATGCAAAGCTTTACTTGAAAACTAGGTGGGCTAGGCTTTTTAAATGGAACAATCACAAATCACATGAATCATAAGGAAATTTCTCTTTTAAGAACCAATGAAAATGCTCAAACTTAATCATTATCAAAACCCATCATTGGGGTCATCATTAATAACTCAAAACCATGCATATACTTGGTAAATATATTATGGGATATCATGAATAGCATTTAATCACATAAAACATCATGAAATCATCATACACATACATAATATCATAAAGAAACTTAAAAAAAGGGTAAGATACTTAATGAAGGACTTTATGGGTGGAAGGATATCTATAAATCAACTCACATATCTTTAGAGACCTTAGGAAGAACGAATTTATTGTTGGAAGAGGAAACCCCTTGGAAGCCTTAGCCTCCTTAGCTTATTCTTGAGAGAGTAATTGCCTTTAGAAATTTGAGACTTGAGTGAACGATTGAGCATGATGAGCATATTTCTCTCTCTCTCTCTCTCTCTCTCTCTCTCTCTCTCTATATA
>JAABOM020053307.1:0-15530 GCA_011800125.2 Solanum clarkiae | reverse complement strand
CTGCGTACATCCGACCCTCCCTCACCCCGCAATGAGCGGGAGCCTTTTGAGGCACTGGGGTATGTTGTTGTTGTTGTTGTTATAAGTAAATTAAGAATAAGCAAATCCAACTTCAATAAAAATGACAAGGTTAAAGATGAAATTCAAACACGAGTGTTCTCAAAGACTCTCTAATGTAATCTCACTATTTCCTCTCTCTAATTACTGAGTGCTCTAAACAATGTGTCAAAACTTCTGAAAAATAACCTAAGAAACTTATTTATAAAAAGTAAAATACAAGTCCTAAGCGAAATAGGATAACTGATCAGCATGTCATATGAAAGAGGTTTACAGACCGTATTGCATTCCACGACCCATAACTAGGGTCTCTTACAAAGCTACTGGAAATTCAGACTTCAAGTTTGCAGCACCCCTCAATGACTCGTAAAACACTTTATGACCCGTACGGGGGTTTTGTATGATGAATCTTCAGAAAGTCCTAATCTTTGATCCTCAGGGCACGAACCATCTTCTACGACTCATAAGTCATTCCATGACTCATCTTCATGTTCATAGAATCAACTTCAGAAAATTGTCCGTCACTGGAATTGTCCACGAAACCTACTTCATGACCTGTAGAATGATCTACGTCCGTAAAGGGTCTTGTATTGCATCAAAATTTAACAACTTCTATATTTCTTCCCAAAATCAAGGCCAGATCTGAAATCCTTCAAATATAACATAAAACACATAAAACCAACTAATATCGCATTGAGAACACACAAAATTCAAGTTTTCAGTATCAAAAGCATTATATTTTGGCAGCATATCAACACTCTCAACTTAAAATTATTTCTTATCCTCAAACAGCAAACTCAATTTATATAGATAATACAATAACACACAAACCTCAACCCAATGACATAAATCACATCAATTCCAAACTCAGATACCCACACCACCTTTTCAAAACAGAATCAAATATCATCTAGCAAACCAACAAAGACTAGTGCATATGATGACAAAACTATGACAAGTGAGATACTATCAACAATCCACAATCACTGAACAAGTCTAATGCCAGCAGTGTAATATAAGTGCCCTCACAGAAAGAAGTCTCATATCTGAAATTTAATGATGTTTTTATGTATACCCTTGGGACTATGCAAGATAACTCACTCTCACATAAGATATTCATGCATCATGCCTAATAACTTATGTTTGCCCCTATGCTCATGATTAAGACCTTCAACTACTTGGACTAGGATCACTTTAGGACTTTCTAGGCTTATATTCTTGAAGGACGTGAGCTAATAGCCTTATATACAACAACCTGCAAGTTATAATCAATATGACGCTTAAGATAACACAATAAAATGCGCTTGTTAAATGAAACCAAAATTAAGGCAGCAACCTTAGGGTGATGTTTATAACTCAAACCATGTTAAGAACACCAAGTTCTCTTCATAATACAACTCATAAACCATAGATAAATCACCAAAACAAAAGGAAAAGGTGCAACAACTTTCTGCACAGAATCTGTCCAACAAATTTCAGCAAGTGTAACTAGCATCTATGTCTTGTATTTCATGATGAAACTATACTAAATACACAAATATAATTAGTTACCTTTGTCTTAAAGGTTTAGAGGCTCCTTAATAACCCTAAAAGAGTCGTTTGGCTGCTTCACAAAGTTGAGAAAAGTTGAGAGGAACTTGAGAGAGCAAATCTGATTTTTCTTGTGTTCAAGTTGAGAATAAATTTTGGAGTTGCTTTGGAGCCCTTTATAAAGAGCTATTATGCCGATATTCTCTTGACATTTTTATCATCATATACCACACATTATCAAGTTGCTTATCCACCAGCTTATCCCTCAAACTTGGGCCTTTTTGGAGCACCAACTTGATGGACTTGAGCTGCCTACTTTCCAACTTTCACTTAGTTTTGGGCCCAATTTGGTAAGTGTGTTGTGATGTCTTTGGGCCATTTTCATTATAATTCTTGGGCTGATCATATAGCCCATTTATGATACTAAAATATGGGCCAAAGTTACACCCTTAACACGGACTTTATTCGTAATCGAACTTGGACAATTTCGACGTCGAGCCTCGTCTCCGTTTAGCTAGCAATTTTAAGCTAAGCAAGTAGGTGACTCACCTACTTGCTTACTAAGTCCTACAAGCACCAATATTGTGACCACCAAAAGAACTATCTCAAAGGTAATTGAAAGATAAAGTATCCAGTTTTGATAGGTGGTAGCCCGAGGGGGTGGAAGTAACACCTAGCCAGGGACGATCCTATCACGGGTGGTAGCCTGAGGGGGTTAAGGAAGAACATAGAAAAGGGATGATACCGATGTACCGAGGGGTGTAAGAATCACCTAGCTAGGGAAACATCTTATTACGGGGGGTAGCCCCAGGGGTTAAGGAAGAACCTAGCGAGGGACGAACCCTATATAGTTCACCACTGATCAGTTGGTCATTTATATTACAGCTGTGTACAGATTTTACAGTACAGATTTGACAGTAAAGGTAAAGTAATAGAAAGAACATAAAGTACCTAATTCCACAGTATAACTAAGGGTGGTCCCTGATCTTCCACAGATGCATGGTTTCATTTGAGTTGTTACTTTATATACAGTATATCCTGCCTTACATACTCGGTACATTATCTTGTACTAACGTCCCTTATGGGGGACGTGCATTTCATGCTGTAGGTACAGGTGCTAGAAGATCTCCCCAGTAGGAGTATAGGACATTCAGCTGTGGTTACCAAGCTCCAGGTTGCTTCGGAGCTTTGCATGTCTAGAGCTTATATGCTTGTTTTGTACAGATAGTTGAGGCGGGGCCTCTCCCGACCCCTATCAAATTCTTTCTTTATTTCGAGGCTTTGTAGACTATGTAAAGTAAAATGTGGTCATGTCTCATACTTTAAATACCGTGGTCCCAACGGCCTAGTCATATGCATTTTCTTTTGGCTTGTTATCACTATTTATCTGCTTAAAGGCATGTCAAAGGTAGAAATCTCTTATAATATGTATAGAAAGCACATAGAAATAGGTTGCGTAGGCTCAGGGGGATTTGGTATGCTATTTTGGGAATATAGTGACTAAATACCCTCCTTTACACTGTATTTTTCTACACTTTTGCCCTACCAACTTTATCATCTACTTCCCCCTTTATCCTATTTCGAGCTTTTCTGGGTGCTTTCTTTTAAGTTTTCAGCCTTTTGCCTTGCTTTTATACTTCATTTTTTCTTTTTAGCTCACAACTAAGGCATCACTTAGTTTTCTTGCACCTAATACATAATTTTCCCATTTTCTTTGTATCACTAACTTTCCTCCTTATCTTTGTGTTTCACCCTTACACCAACCACCCTCAACTTAGGCTTTTGACTTGTGCAGAGGTGCATAATATCCATCCTCAGAACCAGGGCTACTTTTGGTAACCACCCTCAACTTAGGCTTTTTTCCTTAGTCAAGGTACAAAATGTTCAAGGAAGCACCAGAGCCAATATCAAGATTTTACAACTAACAAGGCTAGTGTATGGACCCGAACATTTTATCATCTCAATAGAGCTTGAAAACTTTAGTTTCAAGAAGTTTTGGACCAAGGTGACGCTCCATGAGATCCCTCATGGTCCATGTGAGGCCACACAACCTATGTGGAGCTCCCATGAAGTGGCCCTTGGCCTATGGAGGAGTATTAGCCCTTAAAAGTAGAGCTTTAAACTAAGGCACACCACACTTGGACCCCTCATAGTCCGTGTGACACTTCACGGATCGGTGGTGGGCCGTGTGGTGGCCTTGGCGTGAAATCCCATAATTTTAGGACTAAGTGTAGTGACACGACCAAGTACATAGCCAGTGTGAAGTGGTACGACCCGTGTGGTTGCCCGTATGGCTTCTGGAGTGAATATTTTCTAAGTATTGGACCACCTTATTAGAAATTTGTTGTGAAGAATTTTCTAAGTGAAGTGGTACGGAGGACCATACGGTTCGTGTAGAGTGGTACGGGCTATGAAGTCGGCCGTGTAAATGCCGTCATCAAATTTTTTGTAAGTATGAAATCTTCAAGCTCAAGCTAAGTTCACTTTTGAGCCTCAATTCAAGATTATTTATGTTGTTTAAGTCCATCATGAGTCTCTTACATCAAGCCAAGTTCAAAGGAATTCCATTGGCTAAGTTTTTTACAAATATCAATAGAAGGGTTAACTTTAATTGGTTAGATATCCTAGCATAAAATGAAATGGGTGGCCCATGACCTATCAAACTGAAGCTCTTTGAATTAGCTTTCTAATTCATCTGGTTTCACCGCATTCTAAGTTCGGATCAAGAAGTTATGCTCATTTTCATAAAGCCTATCTGTGCAGTGTTTTTCTGAAATTTGCCTAAGTGACGTCTCATGGGAGAGTTTCATGGTCCATGAAGCCTTGTACGGACCGTGAGACTTCCCCACATACCCAATGTGAGGAATATAATTTTTCTTCATTAATGATTTTTTTTTAATTGTGGCTTCTCTTAGGGTCTGTATGATTTTCTATGCTATCTTAAGACTTCCTAATGACCTAAACCTTATCCCTATCGTTTAAATTCATTGCTCACATTCAAAATTCTCTTATGTCTCTCTTAAAAGAACTCTAGTAGAAATTAAGTTTGGAAATCAAGGAAAGGTACTTTCTACACCAAATTGCTTCCCAAATTCATCTTCCTAGCAAGGTATGTGGGTTGTGAATCTTGGTTCCTTTCAACCAAGAAGACCCAAACTCCTTTCAAGTGATTTCCATGAACTTTAGCCCATTTTCAATATGGGTTTTCTTTATTTTGATTTATGAAATTCAATTGATGTATGAGTTATATTTTATTTATGATTTTAAATCACTTTAAGCCCTAGTATGATGGTTTGCATTGAGATTATGAAGTTATAAAAGTGCATGTCCCCTTTAAAACTTGATTTGCGTATGAGTAACCTATATTATGATTTAAATGTGAATTTTACTTGTTCCTTTACTTGAATTTCACAATGTTTTATTGATTTAAGTTTGAATCTTTATTACACTTGTCATTTTCATTTCACTCATAGAATATGCATTCATAATCATTAGATTTATGAAAATTACTAGTGGGTTAAGCTCACATACGTTTTTATAAAAATGATTTCTGTGAGTTAAGCTCACATATTAGTTATGACAAGAATATGATCACATAAATATCTGTTGTTATTGGCTCTTTGAGCTTATTGGGTGCTTGCACCATATTGTTTAATGAATGGGCTATTCCTATGCATGAGAAATATGATATTGAACTATGATTTGACTTTTTAGCCCATGAATGCATGATTATGAAGAATGTTTGGTTTTTAAGCCTAAATGTGCATTGAAATGAATTGAAATGACTTGCCTTTTTTAAATTATGTATATGTATAATTATTCTTCTGGGATGTTGACTTAGCATCGATAGATTGGAGGTGTTAAGGCTATTCCTAAGGGTCTTTTCCCTTTCCTTGAAATATGTGCCAGCATAGGAATGGAAGCCGTCACCAAAATGACCGGGTCGTAAGGGATGGTTATTCATTTACTAATATGATATGGTAATGAAAATCCTTTCGAAATGACAGGGTCGTAAGGAAGGTTCCATCACACATGAAATGATCGGGTCATAAGGAAGGTGGCCATCACACACAAAATGACTAGGTCATAAGGTGTAGTGTAGACTACCTCTAACAAGTAATCTTCTCTTACCCAATGAGAGGTCAACATCGGACAAATTCATGTTATAGCTCCCATGAGTTTGAGATGTCAGTTATGGTCTCATCCCAACTATATATGAGCATTATTGTATTTTATGCATCATAAATTTTATTGCATATTGTTATACTACTCTTCTTTAGATATATATCTCTTTTTATATTATATGCCCTTGCCATCTAACATTGAATATAGTTTGATAAGTCATATTAATTGCATGCACGTATACTTAGTACATTCAAACGTACTAATGTATACTTTTTGCCTACATGGTCTGACCATGTAAGAACCGAAGACTACCTTCATCCACCGTTTGATGGCTAGATCGGATTTGAGACATTTGTTGTGGTAAGTCCTATCTTCCAAGGAGAAGCCACCATTTTTCTACCTATGTTAGTTCCATTTATGCTATTTACTTTGAGGGGGAGCCCAGGACATGTCTTAGCCCCCATCCTATCTTATGATTAGAGGCATTATTGGACATCTTGTAGAATTTTACCGAATCTATATGTTATGTGTTATATTTGGAACTTATGGTTACGATTATCTATTCAATAAGGCTATTATGAATTGCTCATGAGTATTATGACATGTATGTGTATTTGATGTGGCAATGTGAAAGATCCTAAGTCCCGTATTACATCCATAGAGTGATTCATACTTACCCGCTCCTTAGTTCTTCTGTGCTATGTACTATGTGAATCCATGTTAATCCCTATCCCTATGACATCCCCATAGCATGAGTGCTACTTTTTCATCCCTTAGAACTATGTGTTTACTATCTTTAATATGCTTCTGAACTGATGGTGTGAATATGGATACTTTGAGGCTTGTTTGGGGACTCTCGGGTTCCTATTCGCCATGCCACACCTAAACCCTAGCTTTGGGTCATGACAGAGATGGTATCAGAGGACTAGGTTTATAAATGTTCCTCGGAGTCCAACATACTGCGTCAAGTATAGTCTTATTCATGGGTGTAAAGCACGCCACATCTATGGGTAGGAGGCTACAAGATGTTGTAGGAAATGTTTCACTTTTTCATGATTCTTATCGTGCCATGGAATGTGTCTTAAGATTTCCTATCTCCATCACTCTTTATCAAATAGGGAGAGTTACTTTGGGCTCGTAACGCAATACAGACAAAGAAGACATTATAGTTGATCTTATAGATAAGGTCAAATGGGAGTTGGTGAAGGATATGCATTGTTTGACGAACTTGCTCCTTTGGATATGTGATGTTTTCTTGGGTTGGCTGGCTATTATAGGAGGTTTGTTAAAGGGTTCTTATTTAATGCATCTCTATTGACCAAGTTGATTCAAAAGAAGGCCAAGTTTGTATAGTCAAATGAGTGTTAGGAGGGTTTTTAGACTTTGAAAGATCGACTTACATCAGTTTCCATCTTGAATTTACAGAATAATTTAGATGGGTTGGTGGTTTATTGTGATGCTTCTCAAATATGGTTAGGTTGTGTACATATTCACCCTGGTAAGGTGATAGCTTATGCATCAAAGTAATTGAAGGTGCATGAGCGTAATTACCTGACTCATGATCTTGAGTTAGCGATGATGGTGTTTGCCTTGAAGATTTATAGATATTATTTGTGTGGGGTGTATATTGATGTTTTCACCAACCACAAGAGTTTGCAATGTGTGTTACACTCAAAGTGATCCTAACTTGAGACAAAGAAGATGGTTGGAACTCCTTAAGAACTATGATATAAGTGTATAATATCATCCTGGAAAGGCAAATATTGAAGTCGATGCTCTTAGTAGGCTACCTATGGGAAGTGTGGCTTACGTTGATGAAAGGAAGAAAGAGTTGACAAAGGATATTTATCATTTGGCTGGATTGGGTGTTAGGTTGGCCGACTCCAGTGATAGTGGAAATACATATTCAGAATAGGGCTGAATCTTATATGGTTGTTGATATTAAGGCTAAGAAAGATCAAGATCCATCATTGGTTGAATTGAAGAGATTGGTTGCCGAAAAGAAAATAGAGATGTTCTCTCTAGGGCGAGATGGTGTGGTTTGGTATCAAGATCAACTATGTGTTTCGGATGTGGATGATCTTAGGAGGGTGATCATGAGTGAAGCACATAACTCTCATTATTCTATTCATTTGGGATCTATTAAGATGTACCAGAATTTGAGGGAAGTGTATTGGTGGCATGGTATGAAGAAAGATGTAGCCAAGTCTGTATCTGAATACGCTAATTGTCAACAAGTGAAGGTGGAGCACCAAAGGCCTAGTGGGTTGACTCAAGACATTGAGATTCCTATTTGGAAGTAGAAAGATATGAACATGGATTTTGTGGCTGGTTTACCTTGGACCCGAAGGCAATTTGACTCCATTTGGGTTATCATTGACCGGAGGACTAAGTCGGCTCATTTCCTATCTGTCAAGACTACTTTTGGTGCTGAAGATTATGAAAGGTTTTATATCCAAGAGTTGGTAAGGTTGCATGGTGTACCTAGGTCTATCATATCGGATCGTGGTACCCAATTTACTTCTCACTTTTGGAGGTCGTTTCAAAGAGGACTTGGAACTAAGGTGAAATTGAGCACCGCCTTTCCTCACCAAATCGATGGGCAAGCCGAGTGGGCAATTCAAACTTTGGAGGATATGTTGAAGGCTTGTGTGCTAGAATACAAGGGTAATTGGGATGACCATCTTTCACTCATTAAGTTTGTTTATAATAATAGCTTGCAAGCATTAGTATGACACTATTTGAGGCTTTGTATGGTAGAAGATGTCGATCTTCGGTGGGGTAGCTCAAGTTAGATGAAATGACTTTTAAAGGCCCGGATGTGATATTGATTGGAGGCTATGGAAAGAGTGAAATTGACTAGGGAAAGATTGAAGATGGTTCGATGTCATCAAAAGTCTTATTTAGATATTAGAAAGAGGTATCTTTAGTTTTGTATTGGTGATTGGGTATATGTGAAAGTCTCACTTATGAAGGGTGTGATGCATTTTGGGAAGAAGCAGAAGCTAAGACCCTGATATGTAGGTCCTTATGAGACTATATAATGGATTGGGAATGTAGCTTATAGGTTGGATGTGCCTCCGGATTTGGTTTTTATTTACATGGTTTTTCATGTGTCTATATTGAGGATGTTGGCTGGTAATTCTTGTACTATTGTGCCTTTGGAAGGTGTTGAGGTTAGGGAGAACTTGTCTTATGAGGAAGTTTCAATTGAGATTTTGGATGGGAAAGTGAAGAGGCTAAGCAACGAGGATCAACATGTTGAAAGTGCTACGTGGGACGTGGAATCAAGTATGATGCAATGATACTTTTATCCTTTCCAATCTACTCAAGCCTATGATATTAGGTTCTTCTTATTCCCAATTTTCTTAATTCTTCCAATCTTGAGTTTCATGACATAACATGCATACATGTGCACAAAAAATGATTTCATGATGTTTTGAATGATTTAAATACGTTTTGATATGAGTTTTAAGGACTTTATGAATTTCAAATGATGAACTATGCATTGTATCTTATGTTCGGATGTTTCATGTTCTAAGTTAAGCCTTTCAAGCCTTGTTCTTGCTTGGGCTTATGCCAGCAGTACCTAAGCGATTTGTTAGATGTTTATTCATGGTATTCCATGCGTGATTCAGTTTATCCACCATGTATAGCTGCTCAACAATTTCTATGAATGGTTGGTCTACAAACAAACCTCCCAAGAGGGTATCAACACGTGCTTGACTATTTGCATCCAGAGCTCAATAGAAATTCTCCACCAGGACATTGTCCGCAATTTTATAGCCCGGAGTACTCCTCAAGTACCTATTAAACTGCTCCCATGTGGTACTGATCGAGTCACATAGAAGTTGCTCAAAGTTGTTGATCTGGTCCTCCAACTTGAGCTTCTTCAGTTTAAGGAATTACCTCGCCACGAAGGCCTTCTACAGTTCTACCCAACTGATGATCAAAGTCTCCAGGAGCTCAGATAGCCAAAGTGTTGCATTACCAGTAAGAGATAATAGGAAGACACGAAGTCCCACAACATCCATATATAGATTCTGTGTTCCTATCTGACTCTTACAAATTAATGCAATGTTGTGTAGGTGGCTGTGTGGATCCTCCGATGGTAAGACCGCAAGTAGCCCATGATTTTGCAGCATCAGAAGCAACTCACTTGAGACTACAAACTTTGTGTCTGCCGGTAGTGGTGGTAACATAATAGCTCTAGTCACCTCCATAGCTATAGGATTCAGCCTGTACTGATTCCACTAATAAGCATTGGCATTAAAATCTTGAGGCTATGGAGTAATATCCTCAAAATAAGGTGGGTCCTCATGTCCAACATTTTCATTATCATTCCTATTCAGAGCTGCATTAGCCTTGTTATTGGCGTTATCTTACACCATTCTTGTCAACTTTCTCTGGATTTCTAGATCAAACTAAGTTAAGAGATCACCTTGACTCTTAGTGTTAGGCATACACTACACTTACACCCTGCAAAGAAAATAAAAAAAACAAAATGTAAAATGTGGGAAATAAGGATTAACACCCAAATTACTTATGAATTAACTAAGTCTAGCCATATTCCCTATTATCGATGCCAAAATCTTGATGTCTCCCAAGTTACACCTCCTTTTTAGAGGATAAAGTAGTTGCTACCAAGATATAGAACCTAATCAAGGTTAGGGTCGAACCCACAGGGAATACATATACTCAAGAGAATTCAATGACTGCAATTCGAGTAGTTAACCAACTTACTTCCCCAAAAGGGGGGGGGAGGGGTTGTAATAATCAAGGGAAAATATAACTAAACCAATACAAGAGAGAAATCAGTATAGAGAGAGACTAGGTTTTTGTGTTCCCCATGATTCCCTAACTTAGTATTACCGAATAACCTAATTCTTTTCTAGTGTATAGCATGCAAGACGATAAGTTAAGTTCACCAATCCCTTTGGTCAAAGGTAAAAGGTGAATTTCACTATGTGACTTGGCCCATCTTCGTAGTGTGCATTACTAACCCTTATCTATTAGTCCCAGTACAACCTCCCCTTGGCCCAGTTTGGTTGATTAAATGAGAATACATCAATCGAATCCTATTAATTAATCTCTTTTTCTATTCATTGCTACGTTGGTCCAGTCAGTACAATAGGTGGGTTCTCATAAAAAAAACATGCAAAATGAAGAGAGCTAATTAATACATGCATGCACACTTTTCAAGAGTTATGAATTATCTGATTTTACCTTATTTGTTCTTCATTGTTCCCACAATCCTAGTTGTGGATTTAGCCACTCATGCTTTGTGTAGATGCAAGAATTATGAATTGGAACAACATAATTAAATACTTACACAATCGAATTAAGAATAAACAAATCCGACTTCAATAAGAATCACAAGTTCAAAGATAAAATTCAAACACGAGCATTCTCAAAGACTCTCTAATGTAACCTCACTATTTTCTCTCTCTAATTATTGAGTTCTCTGAACAATATGTAAAAACTTCTGAAGAATAACCCAAAAACCCTATTTATAATAAGTAAAATACATGTCCTAAATGAAATAGGATAACTGGTCGGCACGCCATATGAAATGGGTTTACGGGCTATATTCCATAATGTGGCCCGTAACTAGGGTCTCGTACAAAGCTGTTGGAAATTCTGAATTCAAGTTTATAGCACCCCTATATGATTCGTAAAACACTTTACGACCCGTATGGGGTTTTTATCTGATGAATCTTCAGAAAGTCCCAATCTCTAATCTTCAGGGAACAAACCATCTTCTACGACTCACTATTCCACAACTCGTTAGCATGTTCGTAAAATCAACTTCAAAAAATAGTCCCTCACTAGAATTGTCCACAAAACCTACTTCACGACTCGTAGAATGTTCTACTACCTGTAAAAGGTCTCGTGTTGCATCAAAATTTAGCAACTTCTGTATTTCTTCCCAAAATTAAGTCCAGACTTGAAATCCTACAAATATAACACAAAAACACATAAAACCAACTAACATCGCATTGAGAACACGCAAAATTCCATGTTTTAAGCATCAAAGGTGTTGTATTTTGTCAGCTAATCAGTTCTACAATAGATGGAGGCATAAGAGGCAGTCAACAAATCCATCCCGAGTATTACATCAAAGTCTACCATGGAAAGCTTAAATAGATCACAAGAGACCACTTTATGCAAAATAGAGATAGGACAATTTTTATAGGCTCTTCGGGCTACAATGGACTCTCCTATGGGATTACTTACTTCTAGGGCTCATGAAGGACGTCGGGGCATGCATGAAATTTATTAGCAAGAAATGGAGTCACAAATGACAAATTATCTCCCAGATCAAATAAGGCATATGCATCAAAATTAAAAACTTTATATATACTGGTGATGACATTCGGAGCCTATTCAACCTCTTAGCAACTATGGATAGCATAGAACTGACTAGTCCTTTGGGTGCCTTGAACTTGGGGGCTTACACAGCCGCTTTTACAATCTTTGGCATGATGCCCAAGCTTCCCATACATAAAGCAAACATTCGAACCGGCTAGGCATTCTCCCTTGTGGAACCTTCCATACATGGGGCAACTTGGGCTTTGGAATTTAGGAGCAACACCTTTGTCCTTAGTACTCTATGAAGAAGGAGTGTTGGTGTACCCTTATCCACCTTGGAACTTGTGACCACTACTTCTTTGGACAGAATAACTCCCACTATCGACTCGATCCCTCTTGGACTCCCTTTGCCTCTCTCTTAGCTTCTTCTTCTCTATTTGCTCTGAATAAGTAATCAATCGGGAGATATCCATCTCCTTCACTAGCATGGTTGTCTTACATTCTTTGGACATTAGATGGAGACGCTAGAGATAAACTAGCTCATACAGACCCTTGGATCCGCAACTATGAAGAGAGCATACTTAGAAAGCTTAGTGACTTTGTGGGCATAGTCCCTCACGCTCATGGACCCTTCCTTGAGGTTGATAAACTCTTGGACCTTGGCCTCCCATAGCTCAATCAGAAATAACTGATCCAAGAAGGCACACTTGAACTCTTCCTATCCGACAGAACCTGCTTCAAGACCCCTCTCATCTACCCATTGCTCGTACCATATTTTGGCTACCCTTTTGAATTGGTAGGCCACCAACATGACTCTGTGCTCTGAATGGACACCCATAACTTCTTCTACTCGGTAGGCTTCCTCAATAAAATCCATAGGGTCCTCCTCCATCTTGGAACCATGAAACTTCAAAGAGTTCATCCTTATGAAGACTCTTACTCTAATGGCCGAAGTGGATACTTGGGGAGGGACAAAAATCTCCTAGTTAGCTTGGTTTTCCAATGTATGGGCCAACATAGTGAAACTGGCTTGGAACTCTGCATGAGACACCTCATCATCTTGTTGAAGTGGAGGGACTTATTGTTCGAGAGTGCCTATTTGGTGTGGAGCTCTTCTTGGTGGCATATCTAGAAACAATCAAAGATGTCATTGTTAGTGATAGGAAAACCTTAGCCAACTCTAAAGGCATGAAATGAAAAAGAAAGGAGGGAAGACTTTCCTAAATCGTCTCTTGCCTATCACTCAAGATAGCGATGCACTTCACAACTTTGAATGAGACTAAACTCAATGGGGTATACATGGACATTCGAGGAACATTTTAAAACCTCGTTCTCTGATATCAAGTTTGTAGTGACTGTACCTAGGGCCTAGTTGTCACACAAAGAATAAGATATCGAGGTACCTCGCCCAAGCCATCTTTAATATCTTAAGCATTCATAGGCATAAATTCAATATTTTGTGGAATAAAATTGGGGAAGGGTCTAAGGTATGACAATGGAGCAACATTAAAAAAGAAACATCAATATTTTTTCCATAGACATACCGACTAAAACATGGATAGATGATGGAATAAATAACAGGCCAGTTTTCATCAAATAGAAAAGACTCTAATGTTTAAAAATATAGAAAGTAAAAGCCTCAAAAGGACAACATATACATAACATCTCAAAGGAAAATACAAGCTAGAAAACAAAATAGTAGAGTCTCAAACTAAGGGCTCATAACAATAAAAGTGCTAGTCTTGAATGCCAAAACTAGCCACGAGCCGGTGGAGGAGTACATATCTCTGCATGATTAAATCATGCAAGCAAAATATGTGTTAGTATGTTGAGATACACTAAATATGTGAGATACAATGCAAGCATGAAATTGTAATGCCATCATTTATAAGTAATACATATGAATATACATGAGGTAGTAAGGTACATAAATATAAGCTTAAGCATGCAGAAGGAATATCCCTCAATATGAATGAGAGTAAATGCATGAGAAATCACATGTGAGAAAATCATATCATAGAGTCATAAATATATGGGAGAAGACCTTGACCAATATATGAGACCATGTGAGCTACTACATGGAATCCAACATAATCCCTTACGTTGGCATGGGGAGACCACATGCCGAGTGGAACTCCATCACTTTTCATGCATCTTTAAAAACATAAATGGCCTATGTTGATCCACTAACCTAACCTACATGGGCTCTTATAGAGGCACATAGTTATAGACAATGAGATTCATCTTTAACAGGTCATGCCTCAACTAACGAAATGAGTCTTAATTTCAAGTCCTCTCAGTGCTAATTCATTCCACGAAATCTTAAAACATGCATTTAGTCAATTTATAACATTAGAATCATTATTATCAATCATACGAGTAGCTCGAACTATAAGGAACCACCAAGTAAGAATTGTCCTTTTATCGTGGGGACCTTCTTAAATCTCTATTAGAGCAATTGTCAACATGCTTATATTTTTGACAAGCCACAACCTTAAAACTCATCTTTGAAGCCCTAATCATCATAAATTATACAAAGCTTTACTTGAAACTAGGTGAGCTAAGCTTTTAAATTAAAACAATTATAAATCATATAATCATGCTTAAATCATGAAAATATACTCATTTATAAACAAATAAAACAACCCTCACTTCATTATTAACAAAACTTTTCAGCGGTGTCATCACCAATAACGTGAATACATGTTAATACTTAGGAAAAACATCATAGAATATCATTGAGATCACTTAATAACATAATGTATCATAAAATTATCATCATGCATGCATATTAACTTGAAGGAACTTAAAAATAAAAGGTAAAATACATTATGAACGACTTTATGGGTGAAAGGAGACCCACAAATCAAACTCACATACCTTAGTAAGCTTGGGAAGAAGGAACTTTCTAGTTGAATAGAAGACCCCTTGAAACCCTAGTCTTCTTAGCCTGATCTTAAAAAGGGAATGTCTTTTGCATTAGGAATTTGGGAATGGAAGAATGAGGGAACAACTAAGGGTTCTTGAGCTTTAAGATCTGGTTTAGGCCCTTTTGATCAAAAAAATGATATAGTGTAGGAATAAAATTTGCGAAAATCACAAAACTTCCCTTCATTAAATGTAATGATCCGGCACCAACACTGTGAAGTATTGTCTGCTTTGGGCCAAGCCCTCACGGATTTGTTTTTGGACACCTCCCAAAATGTCTTTTGAATCACTCAAATCCGATCAACATTGAGAGAGAAATTGTTGGTTGAAGTTTGGGGAAAGTTTGTAATCTTCTCTTCTCTTTCTTGGAGAAAATCCCCAATTTTCGCAATTCTTTTAAAGTGAAAAAACTTGGAAGAATATTGATTGAAAGGATTATCTTTGATTCTTGAAATCTTGACTCAAAATCTTTAGAGTTCTTGATGAAGAATCATAATTCTTGAAGAAGAGTCAAGAAATCCTCTCTTGGGATTCTTGAATTTGTTTTCTTGAAACCCTAGGTTATGATTTAAAATCCT
>JAABOM020053296.1:0-15533 GCA_011800125.2 Solanum clarkiae | reverse complement strand
ATACATATACACACGATGTTATCTCTATATAGTGTTGGGGATGACCAAGCCTAGCTCGGGGGGTTGTAGGCCCGGGTAACTTACCCATCAACCTTGATGGAGAGTTTGTACTCTGTCAACCTTGATGGGGGGTTAGTACCTTGTTAACCTTGGTAAGAGGTTTGTACTCCATCAATCTCATGAAGGGGTTCGTACCTCATGTGCCTATCGAAGGAGATGGTAGGCCTTGGCTTGCACTACAATGGTCACTCCTTACACTCGTTTTATGATCCTTATAAGCATGGTTTTACTTTAAGCATCATTCATACATGTCATATTATTAGTATGTTATTCATTTTTTATGATTATGCATTTTACTTATGATGCCTAGCTATTGTTGCATTGCATTCTATATACTTAGTACATTCAAACGTACCAACCCATACTCTATGCGTATATGATATTACCATGTAGGAACCAGAACTCCTATTGATTCTCCTCGTGGCTAGGCATATTATTCAAGTTAGCTTATGGTGAGTCCTCAAGTCCGGGGACAGTATCTATCTTCTTTCAAGCTTACGTTTACACTATGTCTTATATCTTTAGATTACCTATTGGTATTATTATGAGGGTGAACCTGGTTGCTTGTCTTGGCCCCCTCTCTTATCTATAAGTAGAGGTGTTGTTGGACTTGATATATATCTATGTTAGGATCTTTCACTTTCTTGTTTCTTGATGTTTATGATATGGAAGTTGACCTTAGTCCCAATTTCCCTTATTTATACTTATCTCTTAGTGTCATTTCAATTGCTTCTGTGACCAAGGATGTGTAATGATCTGCTATAAGGCTTGATTGGGGTCCCTTCGGGTTCCCCATTCGCCGGTCATGTCTAGACCCTAGGCTTGGGTCATGACAAAGGTGGTATCAGAGCAGTAGGTTGTTAGATCCCAGGCATACAACACACTGTGTTGATTAGAGTCTTATTCATGGTTGTGAAGTGCACCACAACTATAAATAGGAGGCTATGAGGCGCTCTATGAAATGTTTCACTTTTTCATGATCTATGTTGTGCGATAGAGTTAGGTCCCATAGGTCTTATTGCTAATCCTAACTGTTACATTACAGGATATGTCTCAAGCCACTCGGGACGGTGCTATGACGAATGCGAATATTTGCAATGCTTTATAGGTATTGACCATAGCGGCAACAATGTTGGCAACTCACCTCGATCAACAAGTGAATGCTCTCGAGACTTCAAAGGGTAAAAGGAGATGTAGTGAGGCCAAGAGGGCTTGTATTAAAGGAAAGTTCCAAAGTTCCAAAGTTAGAGGTGGTATGGTGCCTCATGCTAGGTGCCCAAAGTGTTGTAGATTCCATGACAGTGCGTTCTTGAAAAAGACTAATGCTTGTTATGGTTGTGAGGATATAGGTCACAAGGTAATGGATTGTCCTCGTAAATGCAATAAGAGTAAAAGGGATAGTTTCTGGGTGACTCATTTTAGATGCCCAAAATGTGGGAGGAATCATAGTGGTGCATGTTGGAGGAACACGAGTACATACTTTGGGTATGGTGAGAAGGGCCAAAAAATTCCAAAATGTCCACATGCTCACAACAAAGGTAAGGGTGGCCAACCATAAGGACAAGGTAGTCATGTTGAACAAGGGGCTCAAGAAGGGGATGAGGTACCCGATGTTGCTATCGATACATTGAAATTTCCTTAGGCTTTGATGTGTTTGCATTGATGGGCCGGTGTGCCTCTATTTCGTTCATTATTCTTTTGGTTGCTAGTTGGTTCATGTGTGTCTCGAACTCTCGTTGGTGAGCCTATTTTTGTTTGAAGGTTCATATGTGTTGTTCCATGTTCATATTGCATTAGGTCTTGCCTTGTAACTTGTTGGATTTGTTATGGTGGACCTTGATATTTTACTTGGGGTGGATTAGTTGCATGCATGTTTCTGTCTTCATTAATGTAGGGCCCATAGAGTTAAGTTCCAATCCTCTATTGAGTTCGTCCTTGAGTGGGGGCTTGTAATGTGGTTGCTAAGGGGTAAGTACAATTCTTGTCTTAAGGTATAATTGATCCCTAAGGGTTGCTCCCATTCTCTTATTGCATAGGGTATTGTCTTGTGATTTTTGTTGAGCTTAGTTTGTTGGATTGAAGGTCTTGAGGTGGTTCGGCTACTTGCATATTTTGTCTCCCTTAATTGAAAAACCTGTAAGGTTGTAAAATGATGGTAAAGAATGGTCAATCTATTTGTTCATGGGTTAGTCACTTCTCTAAACTTGATCTTTGGTTCGAGTTTTGTTCCCAAGTGATGATGAGGATAGTTAGTGTCCCTAAGTGTCTTTTCAAAATAGGAGCGAGCCTTTCTAGTACATTAGAGTTGTTTGGTTGGCTATGAACCAGTTAAACAGTTATATCTACAGGTCTCATGAATAGGGTCTTTAATCCCTACCTTGTTAGGTTTGTGGTGATCTCAAGTGATGAAGTATTAAGCTTGTGAATCATTTGGAAGTAGTGTTGCAAATCTTGGGGTAGGAAGAGTGGTATGCTAAGTATGTGAAGTGTGTAATGTGGTTAAAGGAGGTCACCTCCCTAGGTTTTATGGCATCGGAGGATGGGCCTAGAATTGAAGGTCCAATGTATGTCTTATAGTTGAATGACTATATGATGATGAAATAATGACGAGATGATGATGAAATGATTATGAAAGTAAAATACGTATATGATGACTACATAATGATGAATGTAGGCCCGGGTAACCTATTGAGGGGTTCAAACCTTTGTCGCCTAGCTCGGGGGGTGGTGGGCCCTGGTAACCCTGTTGGAGGTTGGTATCCATCAACCTTGATAGGGGGTTTGTACTCTGTCAATCTTGATGGAGAGTTTGTACCCTATCAACCTCGATGGGGGAGGGGAGGTTTGCACTACACCAACCTCACGAAAGGGTACGTACCTCATGTGCCTATCCGAAGGGGTGGTAGGCCTTAGCTTGCACTATAATGGTCACTCATTACGCTCGTATTATGATCCTTATAAGCATGGTTTTACTTCAAGCATCATTCATGCATATCATATTTTTTGTATGTTATTCATTGTTTATGATTATTCATTTTTCTTATGATTCCTATCTATTTTTGCATTGCATCCTATATACTCAGTATATTACATCGTACTTATACATATGCTATGCCTACATAATATCACCATGTAGGAAACGGAGCTCCTATTGATTCTCCTCGTGGCTAGACAGATTGTTTAAGTTAGCTTATGGTGAGTCCTCAAGTCCGGGGACAATGTCTATCTTCCCTCAAGCTTACGTTTATAGTATGTCTTGTATGTTTAGATTACCTATTGTTATTATCATGAGGGTGAGCCCGGTTGCTTGTCTTGGCCCTCGCCCTTAACTATGTAGTAGAGGTGTTATTGGACATGATATGTATCTACGCTAGGAGCTTTAACTCTCTTGTTTCTTAATATTTATGATATGGAAGTTCACCTTTAGTCCCAATTTCCCTTGTTTATACTTAACTTTTATTTTCATTTCAATTGGTTTCGTGACCAAGGATGTATAATGATATGCTATGAGACTTGTTTGGGGTCTCTTCGGGTTCCCCATCCATCGGTCACATCTAGGCCCTAGGCTTTAGTTGTGACAAATCTGGAAATTTATTGTCGCAAATACATAAGGTTGAACCGAGCAATGTCGTTATTGTACTTTCATTTTAAGAATCATTAATGTATGTGGGAAGAGTGTTGGAAGTGAATTCGGGTCATCAGAGATTTTTAGTGCTTAGTCGAGTTCAGAACCTTCCTACTGGTTAAGTTTTTCACTTTGGAGTATACGAGGATCAAATTCAAATTACCATAACTGTTAGCACACAAATAATTATGTGACCTATGACCTAGCAAATTAACGCTCTTTGATTTAGCTGTCCAATGTATCTATTTTTGCCTCAATAGGAGTTCGGAGTAAATGGTTATGACTGTTGTACTACAGATTGCCTATGTAGAGTTGTAACACCCCCTAAATTTTTTACCTGATTTGGAGTGGATGTGCAGATGTTGCTGAGAAAAAGGTTGTGAAAAACTACAGAAGAAGGTTCACGATTGCCATTTACGACTGGTAGACCTGTTTACTTCTCATAGAATAGGTCTCGTAAAACCCTAGATGACTTGGTGAAATTTTCTAAGTTTGAGGCCCTTATATACGAAATGGTATATGACTCGTAAAGTATGTCACGACTCATACAAAAGGTTTCGTGATATATTCTAGTAACTCAAGTTTTTGGACCCCCATATTTACGAGTGGAGTTTAGACCCGTAAATTGCTTTATGACTCATAGAGCGGGTTTCATGGTAAATTCTAGTGATTTAATTTCAAGAACCCTTTTGTTTATGAGAGGTTGTCTACCACCCATAGAATGATCTATGACTCGTAGTCGGTGTCTCGTACACTCTGACAATAATTTAATAAGGTGTATTTTTGTCCATTCCGATACCTATTCCATTAAAACCTTGGTCGTTTTAGGTCTGAATAAATCCTTAGAACATACCCTTAAGGGTATTATTCATCTTTCTTCATTCAAGAGTTCTTGAGAGCACTAGAGGAGAAAAGAAAAGGCTAGGGTTTCCAATTGAAGGGTGAGGATCGATTGAAGTTTGCTTTTTTCTTCTATTCCCAGGTATGTAAGGCTTATCAAAGTTTGAAACTACTTCCGTTCACATGCCCATTCCTCTACTTGTGTCGACTTCGGAGAATGTAATTTAGGTTTTGTATTTTTGCCAATAGTTACCAAATTTTCTGCAATTCTTTTGAGTCCTTGTGATAATGTATGAGATGATTGTTGGACTGTATGATTATTGATATGAGATATACATATTTATTTCATAATTGATGACATGAACCCTAAACTTTATGATTTTATGAAATTTTATGCATGATACAGAGTTGAGTTTGAGTTTGAGTACCAGAGCTGAGTAATTTGAGTATAATTGAGTATGAGAAGCATGTCACATTTAGTCATATAATTCTATATATGATCATTTTGTTCTCACCATATTATGAGTCAAATTGAGTGAGTTTAATTGATCATTTGAGTTTGAATCGAGTTTGATTGTCTACATTGATCGACGAAGCTGATGAGAAACTGAGTTGAGATGAGATAACCCAAATGAGGTTGAGTTTTGAGTTGATTGACCGAGCATTGATGATTGAGTTGACTAATAGAGTTGATTGATGAGTTGAACATGGTTTATTCTTGGGAGGGAGTATCGAGAACAAAGGGGGAGAGAGTAAACATCTAATTTAACCCACATAACTATATTGCTAGTGTAGGATAGTTGTACAACTCATTTTGATGACTCTTGACCCAAAAGTGGACATTTACTATAGATCCATGAGAGAGTTCATCGCCCTTTTCCTTTGTAAGTTTAGGGAGGGTGTGGTAACGACGTCACTTTCATTGTGCATCACCAAGTTAAAGTTGATACGGTTGGATGTTGATTAAGAGAAACTCGTGGGCAACATTGATTGAGCATGATATTTTAAACTTAGTCCATTTTTACTGAATACATTTTGAAAAGCATGATTTACTTCAAATTTGCATGTACTGAGCAGATAATCTGTTATTGAGTCGAGATGAGTGAGTTGAGTCTTACTTTCTTGAGCTATTTTACATACTAGTATATTTCATGTACTGACATCTATTTGGTCTTGCATCTTTTCATGATATTTATACAGGTGATAGAGGACTTCAGCCGCGCATTATTGAGGTCCAGATCAGTACACTTCCACGTTGGTGAACCCTCTTTACTTTCTAGAGGAGCTCCTTATCATGAGAGTTGATTTAGCATATTCTTTCTTTCTATGATTTGGGGTGTTCATGGCCTATCATGACACCATCTAGATTGTTGAGCAGAAGCTTCATAGACCATAAGTAGAGAGTATTGAGTACTGATGTATTTAAACTATTTCATTTTGAAAGTATGATACAACAGAGTTACATATTTTATTTTCTTTCTTGCATATGAGGTCTTCATATTCTAAGTTCTTTCTTCTACTATCGAGTTGATGTGACATTAAGGCCAGGTGGTTCCCTTGGGAAATCAGCAGTGTTTCTTCAAGTGTCGGCCATGCCAAGGGTACCCTACTGGGGCATGACAAACTTTGTATCAGTGCAAAGAGTTCAAGAGTCCTGAGGAATCTATGAAGCCATGTCTAGTAGAGTCTTGTTTATGGGTGTGTTGTGCACCACACTTCATAAGCAACAGTCTATAGGACATTAGGAATTATCTCACTTTCTTGTATTCTGAGTTCGTGCTATAAATCCCAACTCTATGAAATTACCTATCTAACTTATATGTTACGCGCTCGCAGACCATGCCTCTTAGATGCACCACAACCTACAGTAGTGCTTCAGCTAGGAATGCTGAGAACCTTACTTTAGAGGTGCCTCTTCATATGGATATAGGGGCCGAGGTCGACCGACAAGAATTGTTGATGTTCTTGTGACACCTACTGCTCCATCTGCTCCTACTACAGAGGCTGACTTCAGAGAAGCTATCACCGTGGTCACACAGTAAGTAGCTGCTCAGGGCTCACAGACTCCTAGTTCTAGCTCCGATGAGCCAACGGCTCCAGTAGACTAAGAGATTTTATGAGGATGAACCCATCTATCTTCACAAGGTCGAAGGTTGAGGATGACCTCAATACTTCATTGATGAGATGTGGAAGGTGTTGAAAACTATACATGTGGCTGAGACTGGGAGTTGAGCTTGCTCCCTATCAGCTCAAGGTTTTGGCTAATGTTTGTTACAATCAGTGGGTAGAGAGTTGAGGTAATAATGTTTATCCAGCTGCTTGGGATAAGTTTGAGAGTGACTTCCTCGATCACTTCTTCCCTCAGGAGTTAAGAGAGGTAAAGGTTGAGGAGTTTGTGAATATGAAACATAAGGGGATGACTTTTAAAGAATACAACCTGAAATTCATCCAACTATCCAGGTATGCCCCAGAGATGGTCAAGGATATGAGAGCAAAGATGAGGAAATTAGTATCTGGGTTAGGTAGATAGGTGAAAAGGGAGTGCAATGCAGCGTTAATGATCCCAGGTATGGATATCTCTAGGATTATGGTTTATATCCAGCAGACTGAGGAAGATAAAAAGAAGGATAGAGAGAAGCATCTGAGTAAGAAGGCTAGATTAGTAGGTCCTGAGCCCAGTCAGATCAAGTAGGGTAAGAGAGATAACTCATATTTCCAGAAGAGATCCTCTAGCTATGCACCATCTTCAGCCAAAGCACCAAACCCGTGCCACAATTATGATCACAAGTCCCAAGGTCAAGCAAACTTTAGGACACAGGATGCACAGTCTCAGGCAAGCATAGCTCTTTGCTCTAAAGGGAAGCTACCTTGTGGAAAATGTGGCAGGATGTATTGGAGAGAATATAGAAAGAGTGGGAATGGCTACTAAAAAGATGGACAACCGGGCCATTTTCATACGGAGTGTCCGATATGGGGAAATAATACCCAGCCCTCTACCACAGTGCCCCAATGAGGGGTAACTAGAGAGATGCTACGCCAGGGGCAGGCAGTGGGATGAACCGTTTGTATGAGTTGGGGAACTGACAGGAGCAAGAGGTTGCACCCGATGTTGTGAAAGGTATGCTTCGAGTTTTTACCTTTTGTTGGTATGCTTTACTTGATAAATGTGGAACTTGTTCTTTTGTGACAACATATGTGGCAAGAAGATTTGAGATTCCTCTTGAGTGCTTGGTTAAGTCATTTTCTATTTCCACTCCTGGTGGTGAGTTAATTCGGGCTGAGAGAATCTATGGAGATTTTATGGTATCCATTTATCATAGGGATACTCTTTCTGATTTTATTGAGTTGGAGATGGTTGATTTCGATGTGGTACTTGGTATGAACTTGCTTTACGCCAACTATGCCTCTATTGATTGCCAAACCAATACTATCAAATTTCAATATCTGAATGAGACTATTGTTGAGTAAAATAGAAGATTCTGTTATGCCGAAGAGTAAGTTTATTTCTTACCTCAAGGTTCGAAGACTGATGTTTAAGGGATATATCCACAACCTCGTGCAAGTCAAGTCTAATGATGTTGAGTCCCATACTCTTGAGTCTATCCCGATCATAAGTGAGTTTCTTGATGTGCTTCCCGAGGATCTCGCGGGGGTCAATCTTTATATGCAGATCGACTTTGGAATTAATGTTCTCTCTAACACCTAACCTATTTCCATTCCACCCTATAGAATGGCCCCTGCGGTGTTGAAAGAGTTTGAGGAGCAATTAATGATTTTCTTGAAAAGGGATTCATAAGGCCGAGTGTCTCTCGATGGGGTGATCTAGATTGTTCGTATGAAAGAAGGGTGGTTCCCTGAGGATGTGTAATGACTACTGTCAATTGAATAAGGTGACAGTCAAGAATAAGTATCCCCTTCGAGGATCAATGACTTGTTTGACCAACATCAAGGTGCCACTATTTTCCAAGATAGATCGCATATCAGGCTATCATCAATTTAAAGTGAGAGAATATGACATCCTGAAGATGGTTTTTTGAACCCGATATGTTCACTTTGAGTTCTTCGTGATGTCGTTTGGGTTGATTAATGCACCTGCAACCTTTATGGACTTGATGAACAAAGTGTTCAAACAGTATCTTGATGGGTTTGTGATCATGTTTTTCGATGATATTCTGGTGTATTCCAGAGATAAGGAGGAGCATGCTACTCACCTTAGAATCTAGTTGCAGATGCTCAGGGATAATGTGTTATATGCAAATTTTTCTAAGTGTGAGTTTTGGCTGAAATAGGTGACTTTCTTGGGCCATATAATTCCAAGGGATGACATTCAAGTTGATACCCAAAAGATTGAGGTGGTCAAGAACTGGCCTAGACCAACCTCGTCGATCGAGATAAGGAGTTTTCTAGGATCGGCTGGCTCTTACTGAAGGTTTTTTGATGGGTTCCCCTCCATATCCACACCATTGACCAAATTGACTAGGAAGAAGGTCATGTTTTAATGGTCTAATGAGTGTGAGAAAAGCTTCCATGAGCTGAAGACGAGGTTAACTACCGCACTAGTGTTGACCTTGTCTTATGGATGGCCAGCCAAAGCATACTATTCAGACTTCAGAGCACATGTTAAGACCCTGTGTCATCGATTTTAAGGGTAATTGGGATGACCACTTGCCTTTGATAGAGTTTGCTTACGATAACAATTTCCATTCGAGCATACAGATGGCCTTGTATGAGGCACTTTATGGGAGATGTAGGTCGCCGATTGGATGGTTTGAGGTAGATGAAGCAGAGTTGATTGGGCCAGACTTGGTTCATCAAGCTATGGAGAAGGTGAAGATCATTCGAGAAAGATTCAGGATTACATAGAGTCAACAGAAATCCTACACAGACATTAGGAGAAAAGACTTAGAGTTTGAGGTTAATGATTAGGTGTAATTGAAAGTGTCGCCTATGAAAGGAGTGATAAGGTTTTGAAAGAAAGGGAAGATAAGTTCGAGGTGCATTGGCCTTTACCAGATCATAAAGAGAGCGGACAATGTGGCTTATGAGCTAGAACTATTATCAGAGTTAGAGGCCATCCATCAAGTTTTCCACATTTCTATTCTCAAGAAGTATTTGGGAGATCCACATTTGGTTCTACCTTTCGAGAGTACTGGAGTGAAAGATAGTCTGAGTTATGAGGAGATTCCTATCCTAATCCTTTATTGTTAGGTTCGCAAGGTAAGAACCAAAGATATTGCATTTGTCAATGTATTGTGAAGTAACTAATTTTTAGAAGAAGCTACATAGGAGGCGGATGAGGAAATGAAGGCCAAATACCCTCATTTGTTCAAACTTGGTGATGATGAGAGAGTTGATGATAACGATTTCCCTCTAAATCCTTGAATTTACATTCCATGATTTCTCCTTTTATTCTAAATATAATAGATGATAGAGTTCTAGAGTCCGAGGGAGGATTAATGTGATTTGTTGACTGTTTGACGGTTTTTTTGGCTGACAATTCCTGATTTGTTGATTACATGGGTGAGGTGAGATCTGGTTGATTGTTAAAGTCCATAGGGAGATTCGTAAGTTGACCTAGTACTATGCAAATGAAACATGATATGGTTTGGTCAAATTTGTGCCTATTTTTAAAAGTGCTTGAATCTCATGTTATCGGGCAATATATATGTCTAACGCTTAAAAGGGTCGAGTGTATACATGTGTTATGTCAAATTGAGGAGATCATGGCCCTAAACAAGGTGAGATAATTGAGGTGCTTGTACGACTTAATATGCTAGTAGGTGAGTCACCTACTTGCTTAGCTTATATTGCTAGCTAAACGGAGACGAGGACCGACGTCGAATTAGTCCAAGTCCGATTATGAATAAAGTCCGTGTTAAGCGTGTCACATTAGCCCATGTTTTATCATCATGAATGGACTTTATTTTCAGCCCAAGATGAATACTAAAAGGGCCCAAGTACACCACAACCCACTCAGCTAATTTGGCCCAAACTAAGTGAAGAGGCATTTGGAAATTGGGCAGCCAAAGCACATCAATTTTAAGACCCATTTCGGCCCAAGTGTAAGGGACAAGCTTCTGCATCACAAGGATATTAATAAGTGTTAATATGTGGTAAAAAATTATAAATAAATTTGTCCAAAGAGAGCCTTTATAAGGGCTCAAAAGCAGCACCTTAAATTATTTTACTTTGGAACAATTTTCAGCTTTTTAAAGTCTCTTTTTCTCTCTTTATTTCACATCACAAGGCAACCTATACAACCCTCTAGGGTTCTTGAAGGAGTCCTAAATGTTGAAGGCTATGTTAAGTGGAAATATCCATATATTTGTTATACTTAACCCAAGAAAAACAAGAAGTATGTGCCCGTATGTTTGTGATGGAAATTTTGGACAACATGTGTCCTAAGGATTGTTGTGAGCTTTTCTTGTTGTTCAAGAGGATTTTATCTTCTTGGTTGGCTGAATATGAAGTAAGACTTATGTTATTAACAAGGTTTAGTTTGTTAATGATGTAACTTAGCTTCTACACCACTTTTACAATCCATAAAAGTGAGTCCTTATAGGATATTGCAATTGTGTTCTTAATACGAACTTGTGGGTTGTTGGATGGAAGGCTATTGGCTCACGTCCTTCATGACTTCTTGGGTACTATTCTAAGACAGTTTTAGGATTGTTTGTATGTATAAAGGTTGTTGGAATAGTTTGGTTAGCGTTGGAACAGGTTTGGAATTGTCGACGTTTAAATGTAGAGAAGGGAGGTAACGTTATATCACCTATTTGTATATTGCGTAGAATTTTTATGTGTTGTGCTTAGTGGGCTGTTGTAATACTGTCGTGACACTAAAACAGGCTGCACGTGATATGTATATAAGAATATGTATTAGAAAATATGATTATAAGTGAAAAGGTTGAAGGAATGTGTTTGTGTCGTTAATTATAGGCTTGCTGCCTGGATATTAGTTTTTATGATATTGGGATGCCAAGAAGTGTTTCTTTACTACTAATACTAGTCTTATTGACTAATATATTGTAGATAAATATTTGGTGGAAGGGAAGATTATCTCGAGGTAATAGCGAGGTCGTACAAGGAGGTAGGTAAGGCTACTCGATTTCGTATTACTTGGCATGAAAAATAGATCCCTCCTTGGCACATAAAGGCACTTACCAACTCCGACACAACTATTAACCTTGTCTTTTCTCTTTCACCCGTACATCTGCTCCCATACATTGTCACCTTGAAATCTGTATACATACGTGGATACCAAGTCACATGGGTCCTTGTTGCTAAATAAAGTTCACGAGTTGTCTTATCTCATACTCATTTAATTATTTGTGTAACCTACACTTTTCATTGTCATATTGTCTTGTCTGATTATTTACATGTCACATGCTACATCTACAGTCCTATAGCTCCAATATTATGATCACCAAAAGACTCATCTGAAAGATAATTGAAAGATAAAGTAAAGTATATTGCTTATTGCTGGGTGGTAGCCCAAGGGTTGGAAGAATCACCTAGCCAGGGACGATACTATCACAAGGGGTAGCCCGAGGGGTTAAGGAAGAGCCTAGACAGGGCCGATCCCGATACAGTTTTACCACTGATCAGCTGGTCATTTGTATTACATATTGTGCACAGATTATACAGTAAAGGTAAAGTGATAAAAAGAACATAAAATACATGATCCCACAGTAAAAGTAAAGGTTGTCCCTTATCCTACACTAGTGCATAGTGTCATTTGAGTTATTACTTTATATAAAGTATACCCTGCCTTATATATTCAGTATATTATCTCGTACTGACATCCCTTATGGGGGACTTGCATTTCATGTTGCAGGTACAGGTGCCAGTAGATCTCCCAAATAGGAGTACAAGATATCCAGCTGCCGTTACCAAGATCTAGGTTGTTTTTGAGCTTTGTGTGTAGAGCTTATAATTTTGTATTGTACAGTTAGTCGAGGCAGGGCCTATCCGGACCCTTATGAGATACTTTTCCTTATCTAGACGCTTTATAGACTATGTAAATTAAAGTGTGGTCATGTCTCGTACTTTAAACACCGTGGCCTCAATGACCTAGCCATATGCATTTCCTTTTGGCTTATTAATACAGTTTACTTTCTTAAAGGCATGTTGAATGTAAAAATCCCTTATAATATGTATAGAAAGCGCATAGATACAGGTTGGTTCTCCGGAGCCTTATCGGCAATGAGTGCCAGTCCGCCCTAAAGGATCTTTGGGTGTGACAAAAGTGGTATTAGAGTGGGTCATTCTAAGGAGTCTACAAAGCCGTGTCTACGTAGAATCTTGTTTATCGATGTGTTGTGCACCACATTTATAAGCAGGAGGCTACATGGCATTTAGGAGTTGTTACTTTCTTTTAGTTCTTTACACCGTGCCATAGAGCTAAGTGTAATCGGTGGATTATGTCTAACCCCTAAATTATTTTGTACAGCAAGTATGCCATAAACCAGGCAAAACAAAGGTAAAGGGAAGGGAGTAGAAGTGGTGGTTGGTATACCCAGTCAAGTGAGACAACGAAATGAAGTTAAAGAGGAGTCTCTATCATAGACATCCCCAACTCCTCCAGCTCCTAATGAACCTGGAAATAGTGAAATTCCCCCAGAAGCACCTATTATTCTATCATGCAGGATTTGAGAAATATAGTCCAGCTATTAACTCGTATAGTTGCTGGCCAAGGTCAAAGGCAGGAAGGTCCAGTTATAGGTACAGGTGGTACGAATACAGAAGCTGGCATAGGGATACGTGATTTCCTTAATTTGGACCCTCCATCCTTTTTTGGGTCAGATCCTAATGAAGATCCCCAAAACTTTATTGATCATATTCAATGCACTTTAGATGTTGTGCATGTAAGTGGTACAGAAGATGTCGAGTTAGCGACATATAGGTTGAAAGGTGTAGCTATATTGTGGTATGAAGCTTGGAAGTAATCTAAGGGTATAGATGCACCTCAAACTACCTGGAAAGAGTCCAAAGAGACATTTCTTGACCATTATTTGCCATTATAGATCTGATATGCCCGTCCAGATTAGTTCTTGAATCTCCAAAGTGGTATTAGAGCAGGTCGTCCTAGGGAGTCTACAAAGCCATATCTATGTAGAATCTTGTTCATCGATGTGTTGTGCACCACATTTATAAGCAGGAGGCTATGTGGCATTTAAGAGTTGTTACTTTCTTTTCATTCTTTAGTTCATGCCATAGAGCTAAGTGAAATAGGTGGATTGTGTCTAACCTCTAATTGTTTTGTACAACAAGTGTGCCAAAAACCAAGCAAAACAAAGGAAAAGGGAAAGGAGTAGAAGTGGTGGTTGGTATACCCAGTCAGGTTAGACAATGAAATGAGGTTTAAGAGGAGTCTCTGTCACAGACATCTCCAACTCCTCCAGCTCCTAATGAATCTGAAAATAGTGAAATTCCCTCAAAAGCACCTATTGATGCTACCATGCTGGATCTGAGAAATGCAGTCCAACTATTGACTCATATAGTTGCTAGCCAAGGTCAAAGGCAGGAAGGTCTAGTTATAGGTACAAGTGGTACGAATAGGGCAGCTGGTACGAGGATACGTGATTTACTTAATTTGGGCCCTCTATCCTTCATTGGGTCAGATACTAATAAAGATCCCCAAGACTTTATTGATCAGATTCAATGCACTTTAGATGCTATGCATGTGAGTGGTACAAAAGCTATCGAGTTAGCGACTTATAGGTTGAAAGGTATGGATGTATTGTGGTATAAAGATTTGAAGAAATCTAAGGGTATAGATGCACCTCCAACTACCTGGAAAGAGTTTAAAGAGGCATTTCTTGACCATTATTTGCCATTACAGATCTGAGAGGCCTGTACAGATAACTTCTTGAATCTCCACCGAGAGAATATAAGCATGAGAGAGTGTAGTCTTCAATTTAATTTCCTTGCCAGGTATGCTCCTAATGTAGTTGCTACTATGGTGATAGAGTTCATCGATATATGGATAGATTGGATACGTATCTGGTCAGAGACTATACCATTGCTTCCTTGACCAAAGACATGGATATAGTGAGAATGCAAGCTTTTGCACAAATATTGGTGGATCAGAGGCAGAGAAGAAGGACACAAGAGTTGGAAAGGGGGCAAGACAAAAGGACCAGATCTATGGGGCAGTTTATATCACCCCAAGATGAGCTTAGGCCTCAGTTTTCTAATAGACTGCCAAGGCCATCATCCTCCTACTCTGCATCCAGTGCTGCACCACAACTTCAGGGGTTTAGGAGAAATCAGTTTGGTCCAAGAAGTGAAGGGCAAGGCGCTTGGACAATGGGATATTCAGTAGGCCGGCAAATGACCCCTATGCGGCTTTGTAAACAGTGTGGAAGGATTCATTCAAGTATATGTCATCTCGGGATAGATGCTTGTTATTGCTGTGGTGTGGCAAGGCATATGATGGGAGATTGCCTGAGAAGGCATATGGGTGATATAACACAATCTACTGGGTCAGTTGTTGCATCATCATCGCCAGTTCCTCGATTAGGTAGGGGATAACAAGGACCTATAGGTCGTGGTAGAGGTGTTAAAGGGGCAGCTAGCTCTAGCGGAGTACAGAATTGAACTTATGCTCTAGGGAGTCGGCAAAATTTGGAAGCTTCACCTGATGTGGTCACAGGTATATTGTCCATGTTTTCACATAATGTATATGTATTAATTGACCCTGGTTCTACACTGTCATACATCACTCCACTAGTTTCTGGGAAGCTTAAGAGAACACCCAAATTACTGAGCAAACCATTTGAAGTGTCTACACCAACCAGTGAATCTATTATGGCTAGAAGGGTTTACTATGATTGTGTAGTAAATGTTTGTGACCGTGACACCTTTGCTGACCTTATCGAGCTATAAATGGTGGAATTTGATGTTATAATGGGTATGTATTGGTTAGTTTCTTGCTATGCCACCATGGATTGCTGAACTAAGAGAGTGTGCTTCCACTTTCCAAATGAGGCAGTTCTTGAATGGG
>JAABOM020053286.1:0-15534 GCA_011800125.2 Solanum clarkiae | reverse complement strand
CCCGTTAAGTCCTATGTTAGAGGTGTTGTTGGGCAAGTTATGTATTATACTTGAGCTTTGACTTACTTATGATATTCGAGCTATTTAAATATGAGTCTCTCCCATAGTCCCAATTCCCTTTTTTTATGTTTCTTACATTGTTCTGCATTGCTTTCGCAACCAAGGATGTGTAATGATATGCTACGAGGCTTGTTTGGGGTTCCTTCAGGTTCCCCATTCGCCGGTCAGTCTAGGCCCTAGGCTTGGGTCGTGACAAAGATGCTATCAGAGCATTAGGTTTTTAGATCCTCAGATTTCAATACATCGCGTCGATTAGAGTCCTATTCATGGTTGTGAAGAATACCACGACTATGAATAGAAGGCTATGAGGCATTCTAGGAAATATTTCTGTTCTTCACATTTTAAGTTGTTTGATAGAGTTGAGTTAAGTTTTTCCCTCCTAAGGATTGTTCTTTGCTCTTCTAGTTGATTATGCCGCTTCAAAGAGGAAGGCGAATGAAGGTAAGTTGAAGGTTTTGATTTTGATAGATCCGAGTTTCATTATTTATTTCATTATTCTTTTGGTTGCTAGTGGGCTTCTTGTGTGTCCCGAGTTGTGATTTGAACCTTTGGTGTCTATCTCTTGGTTGAGTATATGGTTGTTAGAAAGTCCATAAGTGTTGATCCATCTTTATCTTGCATTAGGTTTTGCCTTGTGACTTATTGGTGTGGTGGCTTATGGTGTTATACTTGGGATAGAATAGTTGCATGCAGGTTGTGTCTTCATGGAGATTGGTTAATTTATGCATTGGCTGTGTTTATTGATTTCATGAATAGGGTCTTAAAACCCTACCTTGGTATGTTTATGATGGTTTCTAGTGATGAGGTATTGATTTATTTAGAGCTTGTGGATCATTTGGTTGGGGATTGGTTGCTAAATATGAAAAGTATGCTTTGTGGATAACAAGAAGGTGGTTAGAATTATTTAAGGATTATGATATGAGTGTGCTTTAGTTCTTTTTTTGGGGTAAGGCTAGTATTGTGGTTGGTGCTCTAAGTAGGGTGCCTATGGGTAGCTTAGCATATGTGGATAATGGTGGCAAAGAGGAGACTAGTGGGTCCATCGGTTGGCTAGGTTAGAAGTAGGTTGAGGGAAGTTGGGAATGGTAGTATAGTGTCCTTGGTGATTCCGGGTCTTCTTGGGTTAAGAAGTATAGTTTAAATAAGGCCTTGATTCCGTCTAATTAGAGCTGGAAATTTTGGGTGAGAAGACGATAGAGTGGAGGTTGTCTCCCAAGGGGGAGATGGTGGCTATGGTACCAAGAGAATTAGCTGAATTTAAGGTTGACACTTGAGTTGAGGATTATGATTCCTTATAGAGTGTAGAGGTAGGTCGGTAAGGTTGCATAAGTTTGGGGATTTGCCAATGGATATAGATGTGGTTCGCCCAATTCTTCATGCACCTATGGATGTAGATATGGTTCGCCCGATTCTTCATGCTTCTAGGTGGATGGGATTTGTTGGTGACACTAGTGTTATAGAACTCTTTGAAGTTGTAGGGGAGAGGGAGGATAAGTTGGCTTAGAAGGAGGTCCCAGTAGAGGTGTTGGATGGATGAGTGGAGAGGTTGATTAATGGGAATATGGTGTCATTAATGCCCTTTGGAAGAGTCTTCTATTCATGTTTGTTTCTTGGGGAGCTGGTGCGGGCATGCAGAAGCAATACCCATATCTCTTTCATTTTATTTTCAAGCTTATGATGACATGTCAAGTCCTTTTTATGATTCCGAGTCTCAAATATTGGCCCTTATGTCATTGCATGCATTCATGTTCATGTTAATAAGATTATGAGAATTTTCAATGCACATGTTGAACTTCCTTGGAAATCATGTTTATGTGCGTTGTTGCATTCATGTTTGGGATAAAGTCTTCATGACTACTTTCCTTGTGTATGTATCTTTGACATTCAAGGACGAATGTTCCCAAGGGGGAGATATTGTGACACCCCATAACTCTAGCACTTATGTATCCATATTTCAAGCCTCATTTGGTCAAGTTTGGGATGTATTAGGTTCATGGGATACTCCTTGTACCTAACCAGTCCAAGACTTCTCTAAGAGTTGAATTTTGGGTGATAGTTCATGCAAGGGTCAACTTTAAACAAGCATAACTCTTAAAACATTTGAAACTGGGTTGTCCACGACATGTCCAATGAAAGAACTTTGTGTTAGCTTCGCAACGCACTTGGTTTGACCTCATTCCAATGTCGGATGAAGGAGTTATGACCATTTTCGTGAGACCCTCTTGTGCAATGAAGCCCCAGGGGCACCCATACGGGCAGTGTGGCCTTGTACGAGTCATGGGAAATGTTTGGGGCTTGAAAATGGCATAGTAAGGTTGAGTCTTTGTCCATGACCAGTGGCATGGTTGGTTTGACTCACCACTGGTCGTGAGGAGGGGCGTGGAGGTGTTTTGGAGGCTTGGCTAGGCGTGGGTGGCATCGGAAGCTAAGGCATGGGTCACAACTACCTTGTACAGCTCGTGTGAAGGGGTATGGGCCATGGAACCTGGAAGTGTGCTGGTTTGCAACATTTTCTTGTCGAATTAAGGTGGGATGGACCAGTAAACAGTTTGTGTAACACTACACGGTCCGTGAAAGTGGCCGTCAAAGTGACGTCGACGCTAACTTTTTCTCAAGTGTTCCAGTTCTATTTTTCTGTCTAAGTATTTGCTCATGGGCACTCCACACGACCCATGGAGTGCCATAAGGCTAATGAAGTCTCCAATGAGATGACACTTTGCCAATTTTTCAATCCGTTCACAAATGGCATTTTAGTAAATGCTAATTACTCTAATGCCTTTTTTAGACTTTCAATGCTATCTTAACCTTCCTAAAAGTCCTTAACAATGTTCCAAAGGATAAAACTCATTACTATCAACTTTCTCAAAAGCATCCATCAAGCCCCAAATAAATTTAAAGGAAACCCAAGAACAAGATTGGATTCAAAGATCATTTCCAAGCCTCCATTCTTCACAATCTCAATTCCAAGCAACTCTAGACCTGAGGTATGAGGTGTTGAACCATTGGGTCCTTCCACCCATGGTGCCTAAACCCTATTTTAATTAATATTTCATGATTTAAAGTTGATTTTACAAGTAGTTTTGTTAGTATGAACATGTCTATAAACTATGTTAAAGCTATGTAAAGTTGTGACTGTTTTGCCATGTTTTGAGCTATAAATCTTGGATCTATTGTAAGATTGATGAGAGATTTTGATGTATATTGCTTGAGGGTTTGTTGTAAGGTACTGATTTATGGTTTTACAATGGATTTAATTGTATGATTCCATCTTTAAATTGCATGATCTTATACCACCAATTCACACCCGCCAAGTGTTTGATAAAATGTTCGGTTATGATTTCTTGAGGAATTGAAGGTCCAATGCATGTCTTATGAGCTAAATGATGTTGAGATGATTATTTGATGATGAAATATGATTGAAATTTAATGGTTTGATGAGCTAGTTATATGAAATTCTTAATCCAAAGAGGGACGGGCTCCTATAAGGAAGGCCACTTAATCCTAAGAGGGACGGGCTCCCTTAAGGAAGGCCACTTAATCCGAAAAGGGATAGGCTCCCATAAGGAAGGTCACCTAATTCGAAAAGGGACAGGCTCCCATAAGGAAGGCCACTTAATCCGAAAAGGGATGGGATCCCGTAAGGAAGGTCACTTAATTCGAAAAGGGACGGGCTCCCGTAAGGAGGGCCACTTAATCCAAAAAAGGATGGGCTCTCATAAAGAAGGTCACTTAGTCCGAAATGGGACGGGCTCCCGTAAGAAAGGTGGCTTCAAAAGGTCTTGTGTTATATCGATTGAGGTTTCTTTATACATTTATATTATGATCTATGTAAGATGAACGATTTGTAAAGCATGACTTACTTAAGAGTTGGTTATACATGTCATATTGTTATTCTATCTATTGGTTATTATTATGCATTTTGATTATGATGCCTATCTCTTGTTCCATTGCATCCCACATACTTAGTACATTCAAATGTACTAACACATACTCTTTGCCTACATGATGTTACCATGTAGGAATCGGAGCTCCATTTGGTCACCATCCTCCTCCACGTGGCTAGTGGTATCCATTCACACTAGTTGGTGAGTCCTCATGTGCGAGGGCAATATCTATGTACTTAAGCTATGTATTAAAGACTATCCTTCTTTTTGGTATACTTTTACTATGAGGGTGAACCCAATTGCTTGTCTTGGCCCCCGTTAAGTCCTATGGTAGCGGTGTTGTTGGGCAAGTTTCTTGAATTGCATGATTTGGAACTAACATCATGAACCAACCATGTGTTTGGTAAAATCTTTTTCAAAGATTCTTAAAGTTATTGACGATCTACTGCATGATTTATGAGTCAAGTGACTTCATGATGATTTTGGGCTTTCTAAATGTATTGAATTCATGAACATGTCTACGATGTTGTAAATTTCAAATTAAGCCTTTTCTCAAAGATTTTACCTCTTGTGGGACTTTGATGTTAATGCAAGAGTAATGTTTGATGATGATCTATTCTTATGTTTTAAAGTTAGGCTCACCATTAAAGGTTAAAAGTACTTTAGAGCTACTAATGTCATGTTTCCGTGTTTCTTACAAATTATCAAAGTATGATTATTTTGATTATTCCGTGGGGATTAGGCTTAGCATTGATGGATTGGATGTGGCATGGATCATCTTCATGGGTTCATATTCTTTTCCTCAAACTATGTGCCAACATAGGATTATGTTTTACCCTTGCTTTACTAGTGGATCCATTTAGTGCACTTCTTAATGAAATCCACCTCGAAATGGGATGGGTTCTCGTAAGGAGGATTACTTCTCTAAAATGGGACAGGCTCCCATAAGGTGAAGTATGGTTTACCTTGGCAAGTAGACTACCTCTTTACCTATGAGAGGTAATCATCAGGGTAATATAAATTTCTCTGATTTTACATCATGAAGATTCATGAGAAATCATTCTGGAGGTCCATCATAATTCCATTCCCCTGCTTGATTCATCCACTATGTAGAGACATAGAGGTTCCTATTATTCTAGGGATTGATATATTGAGGGATATCTAGAGGACTCAAGATGTCGGCCTAATAAATGTTGATGAGAATCCCATCATGCCCCATCGAGCACCAGAGACCCCATTCAATTACCAGTGATCTTCGTCAGGCCTACAGTGCCTAAGGTGTCACAACCCAAGCCGAGGTCCTAGACGTGACACGGCGCATGGGGAACCCAAAGGGACCCCAAGCAAGCCTCTAGCACATCATCACATATCCTTGGTCGTAGAAGCAATAAAATGACATCAAGAAATAGTAAGTGAGGATAAACGGGGCTAAGGGTCGTCTTTCATATCATAAACATCAAGAGTCAAGAGAGAGTTAAACTCATAGAATTATACATAACATGAGAGCATAAACACTATCCCCGGAATGGAGGACTCACCAACTAGCTTGAGAGATATATCGTATTAGCCACGTAGACGAGGATGATCAAGTGGGCTTTCGGTTCCTACATGGTAATAACATGTAGGCATAGAGTATGCATTAGTACGTTTGAATATACTAAGTATGTAGGATGCAATGCTAGCAAGGGATAGGCAACATAATCGAAATATATAATTATAAGTAAAGGATAGGTATAACATCAATATGACATGCATGATCAATGTTTAAGGTAAAACATACTTGTAAATCATGATTAAGGAATATGAACTCAATATGGAATACATACTCAACCCTTTTTACTAACTTTCATGAAATGGGATAAATGGCCCCTACTCGCCTTACGGCATAACCTTTTGGAGAGTGTTACCAATACCCCTATCGTACAACATAGTCTTTTTGATAAGTATATAAGACGTTCTCTACTTTAAGATATAATCTTTTGGGTAGGAGCCGTGATTCATTCTACCTTATGGCATGGTCTTTTTGATAGAATGTCCACACCTTACAATATGATCTTTTCGGTGTAAATCATTAGTCTTTCTACCTTACGGCATGGCCTTTTTGGTAGGGTGTCCATACTTTACGATATGATCTTTTCGATAGGGACCATTGGTCATTCTACCTTACGGCATGGTCTTTTCGGTAGGATGTCCATACCGTACGGTATAATCTTTTCAGTAGAAACCATTAGTCTTTCTACCTTACAAAGCATGGACTTTTTAGTAGGAATCATAGAACTAGCTCATCAAACCATTACTTTTCAAGAATCAAGGGAGGATCTTCTCCATTTTCTCAAGAGCATAACAAACATAGGATCCCAATAATCTATTCGCAACATCATAGGTACTTCTTCATGAAAATAACTTATATAAACATTCCTATCATCATCATAAAGTCATTCAACTCATATGCCATGCTTTAGATCTTCAACAACTCAAGAATCCATAACCAGACATTTTATCAAATACTTGGCGGGTGTATAGTGCTAGTGTAGACCATGCAATTCAAGAGTGTTATCATGCTAGAAAATTCAATATAAAACCATCAATAGATACTTTGTAACAACCTCAAGAAATATACATCAAATCTCTTAAGCAAATCTCACAATAGGTCTTAGTTTCATAGCTCAAAACATGCTAAAACAATCATAATTTGATGAAATGCCAACATAGTGTGCAGTAAGTTTCATAATAAGTAATACCCATAAGTAAATCAACTTTAGATCATGCAATTTTAGGTAAAAGAAATCTTGGGCATCATGGATGAAAGGAACTCATGAAGTAACTCACATACCTTGACTTTTGAGAATCCTTGAAGAAGATTGGAGATGGAGACTTGAAGCTTGAATGAGAACCTTAAGATACGGATGAGTTTTGGGAGTTGAAATTTGGAGATGAAATATTGTCCAAGTGTTAGAGAGAATTTGAGAATGTGTTGAATTATATGATGGTGAAATAACGCTAAGTATAGGTATTTTCACGCATAGAAACACTTAGGCACAAGACCCAAAAGTCTTGGACCGAGAACTAAAAAACCAGGACAGAAAATACACAGTGGTGCGTCGCGCCAGCATCGTGGACTGCTCATTGGAAATTGACACTTTAAAAATTGAAATTGTGATTCGTTCGCTCTAAAATCGGTGTTAGACCCATTTCCCACTCAATTTTTCCTCCCTGAACAAGATTATGAAGTTGAATTTTCGAAATAACGCATGGATTTTGAGATACATGGAAATTATGATTCAGGACACTTCCGTGATATATTTTTGGGCACTTTTTGAGGTCATTTCAATATCTCCCTCTTGGGAACATTCGTCCCCGAATGTCAAAGAAACGTACATGAGAAGGGTAATCATGAAGAAATCAGTCTCAACAAGAATTCGACAAGACATTTAAGGCACCATTTTCAAAATCTCAACATAAATGTCAAAATCATCATGAACTTGTCAACATAAAAATGAATGCATGCAAATGACATAGGGCTGAAACATAAGATTTAAGATCATAAAAAGGACTTGATTTGTTATCATAGCTTGAATAGAATGAAGGAGGTACGGATATTGTTTCTCCATGCCTGCTCCGGTTCCCCAAGAGACACTTTCGACTTGACAATTCTTCCAAAGGGCTTTGATGAACACCATATCCTTACTAATCAACTCCTCCACCCTTCCATCTAGTACCTCCACCGGGACCTTCTCCTAGGTCAACTTATCCTCCACAACACCCACAACTTCAAATAGTTCTACAACAGTAGAGTCACCAACACATCCCCTCAACCTAGAAGCATGAAGAACCAGACGAACCATATCCTTATTCAAGGCAATTTCCATTCGCATGCAACCTCACCAACCTTCCTCAACACTCTATAAGGGTTCACAACCCATGAACTCAGTTACCAACCTTAAACTCACATAGTCCACTTGGTACCATAAACCATCATCTCCCGCTTGGGAGAAAATCTCCACTCTACCCTCTTTCAATTAAAACCCTCAGCTCGATTACGGCGAGATCGAGGCCTTGCTCAAACTAGACCCCCTCCAACCAATGAAAGTTGAAACTATCAAAACCACTACACAACCATTCTCAACTTCACCCAATCTCATTACTAACCTAATCAACCAGCGAACTTCTCCAACCACCCTCTTGTTACTCCAAACACTCCCACTTCCCATGATTCATAAGCAACCTCACATATATCAAAATTCACAACATCACCCTCAAACGATTCACAAGCTCTTCCTCACTTCCAAACACAAACCAATATATCAACACCAAGGATCACCACAAACATAATATAGACATATCCGGTGCACTAAAAGACACTACCCCAAATTCAACATATCGAAAAGGACATTATGGCCTCATCTACCACCAACAACAACTCAATAAACAAGATAACTTAAGGTTCAACATCCCTAATTTTCACAAGACGATACATGCAACTGTTAGAGATCAATTGTACCTTAAGATAAAAATTTGGCCTACCTTTTTTGCTACCTCTTGACCACCTCCTACTCAAAGACGAGTCCACTAAGGAGTTGGAATCTAACTCTATGGGCACTACAATCAAAGGAGACACAATATGCATGCAACTAATCCACTCCAAGTATGATCGCAAAACTCACCATATCCAATCCAACAAAATCACAAGGCAAGACCTAGATGCAACATGACCATAAGCAATACTTATGAACCTTCTAGCAACAATAGACTCAACAAAGGGGGTAGACACCAAAAGATTCACATAGCAACTCGGGACACACACAAGAAGGCCAGAAGCAACAAAAGAATAATGAAAGGAACAGTGGTACCAGGATCCACCAATGTACATACATCTAAGTCAAAGAAACTTCAACATACCGGTAGCAACAATGGGTGCCTCATCTACCTCTTGCCTCCTTTGAAGAGCATAGAAATGATTACGTCTTTGAGCATCCACTTAATCAACATCACCATATTTACCTTGTTTTGAGCATATGGGCAATCCAAAATTTTGTGGCCCATTTCAGCCATACCCAAAGCATGCACTTGTGTTCCTCCAACATGTACCACCATGTTTCTCCTACATTTGGACATATAGGACAAGTCACCCCATTATCTCCTTGGGGCCTTGGGTTTGACACCCCATTCTTAGCGACCTTCTTGCTTGGAGCATAGTCAGACTCTATACCTTAGGAGCCACCATCAAGTTGAGCCCTCTTGGCCTCATTACCGCTTCTTTTCCTCAACTTCTCCTCCATTTGCTTGGCATAAGTAATCAAATGGGAAAAATCTATGTCACTAATCAACATAGCAGATTGACATTCTTCACTTACTAAATCGGAAATACCCATCAAAAATTTACTCATCCTAGCCCTTAGGTTGGGAACCAAGTGAGAAGCATATTTAGAGAGTTGGTTGAACTTGAGGGCATACTCCCTCACACTCATTGACCCTTGTTTCAAATTCATGAACTCCACCATCTTGGCCTCCCTAAGCTCAAGAAGGAAGAACTGATTAAGAAAAGCCACTTTAAACTCCTCCCATAGAACCATATTATTATTTCCCTTCCCCTCCCTCCATTGAGTAAACCATATTTGTGCTACCCCCTTGAGTTGGTAAACTGCCAACTCTGCCTTGTCTTCAGATCTAACACTCATAATTGCTAATACCTTATAAATCTCATCAATAAACTCTTGTGGATCCTCATCCACCTTTGATCCATAGAACTTCGGTAGGTTCATCCTCATGAAGTCTCTCACCCTAGATCCCGGGATAGGAGCATGAAGGGCTTGGGCCCCTTGATTAACTTGGTAGACGATAGCTTGAGCTAGCAAGGAGAGAGCACAGCCAGTTGTTCCTCGAGAGTGCGGGCTCTTCTTCCTCTTGTGTTAAGCATGGTCAAGCATAGCAAAGAAGAATCATTAGGGGGAAAACTTACTTCAACTCTATAGTATGGCTTAGAACATGAAGAAGGGAAACATTTCCTAAAACATTTCATAACCTCCTACTCATAGTCGTGGTGCACAATACAACCATGAATAAGTCTCTAATTGACGCAGTGTATTGGACTCTGTGGATCTAACAATCTAGTGCTCTGATACCAAGTTTGTCACGACCCAAGACTAGGCCTAGACATGACACGACACATGGGAAACCCGAAGGGATCCCAAGCAAGCCTCTTAGCATATCATTACACATCCTTAGTTGCAGAAGCAATAAAATGACATCAAGAGATAGTAAATGGGTATAAATGGGTCTAAAGGACGTCTTTCATATCATAAATATCAAGAGTCAAGAGAGAGTTAAACTCATAGCATTATATATAACATGAGAGCATAAACATCATCCCCAGAATGGAGGACTCACCAAATAGCTTGAGAGAAAGATCGTTATAGCCACGTGGAGAAGGAGGATGAAGTTGGGCTCCGATTCCTACATGGTAACAACATGTAGGCATAGAGTATGTGTTAGTACATTTGAATATACTAAGTATGTAGGATGCAATGCTAGCAAGGGATAGGCAACATAATTGAAATGTATAATTATTACCAAAAGACAGGTATGACATCAATATGACATGCATGATTAATGCTTATGGTAAAACATACTTGTAAATCATGATCAAGCAATGTAAACTCAATATGGAATACATATTCAATCTTTTCTACCAACTTTCATGAAATGGGCTAAATGGCCCCCACTCGCCTTACAGTATAACCTTTTGGAGAGTGTTACCAATACTCCTACCATACGACATAGTCTTTTTTATAAGTAGTATAAGACTGAAATGCCCTACATTTGCCTAGTAATGCCCCCATATTCGTAATTCCCTATTATCTTAAATCGGGGATATTTAAACATCCCTCCACATAACTCGTAAAGACCCTATGTTGCATTTTTTTAATATCTCAAAATTCGTGTAGAATTTCACAAATCCAACCTTATATTCTTGTTCAGAGGGAAAAATTGAGTGGGAAAATAAGTACTTACAAAGTATACTTTGTTCGTACCAAGAAAAATAATTTTTGGTGGAACATCACAAAAATAGTAAATGCTTGCGATGGGTCCGTGATGCGGACCTGATGCAGACTAGTTCAATTTTTTTTTTAAATTATTCTTTTTAATCTAGGGCAATTGGGTAATAACCCTTACCTATATACACAAAAATTCTTCATTGTCTGGCTGTTTTGAGCCCTAAAAACCAACCAAAAACCTCTCAAAATCCTCCCTAATCTTCATCAATTTCTCCATTCATTCTCAAGGTTTTCAAGAAGTCTTGTTGGAATTCAAGGAAACCAAGTCAAGCCCCAAGTCCTCCTCAAGATTTAAGTGTCCCAATCTCTTTCCGGGTCTAAGGATTTCATTCAAGCTTCAAGTCTCCATTTCAAATCTTCTTCAAGAAGCTCTCCAAAGTCAAGGTATGTGGGTTTCATTCATGGGTTACTTTCACCCATGATGCCTAAGCCTCCTTTTACTTAAAATTGTATGATTTAAAGTTGATTTACTCATGGCTCTTCTTATTATGAAATTCACTGCACACTATGTTAGGGTTTATGAAATTGTCATTGTTTTAGCATGTTTTGAGCTATAAATCCAAGATTAATTGTAAGATTTGATGAAGGATTTTGATGTATATTTCTTGAGGGTGTTACCATGTATCTATTCAAGGCTTTACATTGAATTTTCTAGAATGATTTCACTCTTGAATTACATGTTTTTACACTAGCATTACAAGTATTTGATAAAATGTCATTTTAAGGATTCTTTAAGTTTTGATGATCTATTAGTTGAGTTATGATTTAAGTGACTCTATGATGATTATAAGCTTTCTAAAGGTGTGTTTCAATCATGAAAATATTGATGATGTTGTAGGGCCGGATGAAGCCCCTTTTCTTAAGATTATACCTCTTGTGAGCCTTTGATATTGGTGTTAATGAAAGGGTAATGTTGATGGTTACCCATTCTTATTATTGAAGTTAGGCTCACCATTTGAGGTCAATGATGTTGAGATCCACTCGTGCCATATCTCCATGTTTATTGCAAGTTATTAAAGTATGATTATCTTGTATATCCGTGGGATTAGACTTAGCACCGAGTGGACTAGAGGCGAGTCCCCAAGTCCTAGAATTACTTGCCACCATAGGTGAAGGGATTAGAGGCGAGTCACCAAATCTCTAAGAGGTGAGTACCCTAAATATGATGGTTTGAGGCGAGTACCCGGTCCTAACTTGAGGCGAGTGCTTGATTCCAAGAACTAGAGGCGAGTACCCATTCACATAAGGCTTAGTAGATCCACTTCTTCATTAGGAGGTTCACCTTGGTAAGTAAATTCCCCCTTTCTTCCGGTGTAGGGTTGACATCGGGATTCCAAGTTGTAGCTCGCTTGGTCTTATGTTATATCGGTTGAGGTTTCCTCCCACACTTATATATTATGTTCTATATAAGATTAATGATATGTTAAGCATGATTTACTTGAGCATTATTCATACATGTCATATTGTTATTATGCTATCTATTGCTTATAATTATGCATTTTGATTATGATGCCTATCTCTTGTTGCATTGCATCCCACATACTTAGTACATTTAAACGTAGTAATTCATACTCTATGCCTATATGATGTTACCATGTAGGGACCGGAGCTCCATTTGATCATCTTCCTCCCTCACATGGCTATACGGGTTGTTCAAGTTAGCTTTTGGTGATTCCTCATGTTCGGAGAAAATATCTATCTTCTATCATGCTTATGCTTAGACTACATCTTGTATATTTTGGAGTACTTATCGTCATTATTATGAGGGTGAGTCTGGTTGCTTGTCTTGGCCCCACTCTTATCTATATAGTAGAGGTTTGGACCTGTTTTGTATCTATGTTATAAGCCTTAATTCTCTTGTTTCTTGATGTTTATGATATGGAAGTTTACCCTTAGTCCCAGTTCCCCTTGTTTATGTTTATCTCTTATTATCATTCTAATTACTTCCACAATCAAGGATGTGTGATGATATGCTTTGAGGCTTGTTTGAGGTTCCTTCGGGTTCCCCATTCACTGGTTATGTCTAGGCCCTAGGCTTGGGTCATGACAAAGATGGTATCAGAGCACTAGGTTGTTAGATCTTCGGAGTCCAACACACCGCGTTGATTAGAGTCTTGTTCATAGTTGTGTTGTGCACCGCAACTATGAGCTAGAGGGTATGAGGCATTCTTGAAAATATTTCACTTCTTTGTATCTATGTCGTGCGATAGAGTTAGGTCCCCATCTTATTGCTAATCCCTAACCGATACATTTTAGGATATGTCTCAAGCTACTTAGGATGGCGATATATTGGATATGGTGGTTCGTAATGCTCTATGGGTAATGGCCAAAGTGGTGACAAAGTTGAAAAATCAACTCAATCAACAAGTAGGTGCCCCCGAGACTTCGAGTGGTAAGAGGGAGGAGAGAGGGGTCGTGGTGAAGGAAAGTTCCAACATCTCAAAGATGGAGGTGGTGTGGTGCCTTATGCTAGGTGCCCAAAATATGGTAGGTGTCATGATGGCCCATGCTTGAGAGGTACCGTTATGGTTGTAGAGAGTTGGGTCATAAGGTGATAGATTGCCCTCGTAAGCGCAATAAGAGGAAAGAAGGCGATGATGGGGTGACTCGCCCTAGATGCCTAAAATGTGGGAGGAAACATGGTGGTACATGTTGGAGGAACATGGGTGCATGCCTTAGGTGTGGTGAGATGGGCCACAAAACCTCGTATTGCCCTTATTCTCAAGACAAGGGTAGAAGTGTCCATGTTAACCAAGGGGCTCAAGGAGTGGATATAACTACCAATATATTAAAGGCTTTTCTTGATGTTGTTGTGCATGCTTTGATAGTTCCGGGGGTTGCTTCTCCTTTCATTGTTTATTTTGTTGCTAGTAGGGTATGATATGTGAGTTTATTGTTGCTAAGAATGTTCATAGGTGTTGTTCCGTGATCATCTTGCCTTGTGACTTGTTGGGTTGATGTGGTAGAATTGATGTCATGCTTGGGGTGGATTAGTTGTATGCATATAAAGTTCCTAAAACCCGTAGAGTTAGAATCTGACTCCCTATTAACCCGTCCTTGAGTGGGAGGTTGTTAAGTGGTAGCAAAACAGGTAGGTCCATTCTTGTCTCAAGGTATGATTGATCTCTAAGGGTTTCCCATGTTCCTATTGTATAGGATCTTGTCTTGTGATTTGGGTTGAACTTAGTTTGTGGATTAGAGGTCTTGAGGTGGTTTGGCTACTTGCATTTTGTATTTCCAATGAGGATAGTACCCATAAGGTTGTAATATGATGGTTAAGGAAGGTCAATTTATTTGATCAACTACAATGGGTTAGTCACTTCTCTAAGCTTTATCTTTGGTTTGAATTTAGTCTCTGATGTTATGGTCACGCTCCAATAAGAAAGTGGTCGCTAACAGTAATTAACCTAACCGAGGTTAGGGTCGAATCCACAGGGAATACAGGGCTTTGACTACAAGACTTCACTGACAATCGTTTCTAGTATCTATGACTACAATCTCTGAATGGGGTGGCGGGTTTGTGATTCAAAAATAAAATAAAATAAACACTAATTAAAATGCGAGAAACCACTCAATTTTGGGGACAACTTGAGAATTGTATTCCCCATGGTTCGATGACTTGATTACCCTAGATACATAACTATAATTGGTGATTCGTATGCAGGATGGTAACTTAGGTTCTTCCATCCCTCTTGTGAAGGTGAAGGTTGAATTTTACCATGGCGCTTGGTCGGCCACCATGGCGTGCCAACTAACCATTACCAATAGTCCCATTCAACCTCCTCTTCGTTAGGTTTGGTAGATTAGATGGGAACACATCAACCGAATTCTGTCATCTACTTCCCTTTTCCTATTCGTCACTACCTTGGTGGGGATCGTGATAGTAAGTGGTGTTTGGTGTTGGACACCACCAAACAACAATAAAAATGAAGGAAAACAGATAATACATGCAAAATCCCAATCATACAAATGCAAACAACCTAGGTCATCTCAAGTAACTACCCATGGTTCCCACAACCCCAAGTTGTGGATGCTTAGCTACTCATGGCTAAAGCAAAATACACAAGAATGCATATAATAGACATAGTTGAGAGTTTCACCAATAACAATGAAGGATATAGGCACCACAAGTTGTAAACTCACAAGCTTGACTGATCAACAATGAGTACAAGGAAAGATTTGCAATCCCCAAAATGGGTTTTCCAATAAAGAACAATAATCTACCCTAAAAACCTAAGAAAAGTTTCAAAATTTAATTGTGTAATGTCTACTGGTCAAACTCCCTTTTCAAAAACCTAACTTAAGCTATATATAGTGTTTACAAAATAAGCTATTGTTATAGGCAAACTCAATAAGTGGTAAGTGGTCCACCTAACTACCATTAAAGTCCAATGTACAAGCACGCAGCATATCTTCAAGTGTCTGAATGGTGCGTTCTGCTTGACCATCAGTTTGAGAGTGAAAAGTTGTACTTAAATTCACTTGGGTCCCTAAACTCCTTTGGAAGGACTTCCAAAACTTTGCAGTGAATTGAG